>JAULUF010000042.1:3107500-3385000 GCA_031834385.1 Semotilus atromaculatus
GTAAGAGTACAGTGTAAGTTTGGTCACAGCTCCACCTATAGACCACACCTGTGCATGACCTTCAGTGTGTGCCATAAAACACACATTTCTCTCCTTTGTGCTTTAATGCAATGTTACATTTCTCTCCTTTCAGGAATCCTGCAGAAAGTTACCAATTCATTAAAAAAAGGAGAAACAACGTAAGATCATCTCAAACTGCTTTTATTACATCTTAAATAACAGTACATTTTAATATAGTTTCTATCTTGCATCCAGCTTTCTGTTGTACACTGACTTTAAAATTAAATACAAAAGATGGATAAGGGAACAGTGGGGGAGTTATCCGTGTGGAGAGAGGACAGGGAAGAGAAGAGAGGGAGAAAGAAAAGCAAATTTTTTTTTTTATTTTTTTTTTTAGTCTTTTATTTTTCTTGCCGACTCCAGGCCTAACGCACAACGACAGCACTTTTTTGTTTTTGTACAGAATGTTGCAGAGAAATGACAGAAGGGAAGAAATGCCACTACAGCGAAGGAAAGAGCTTTTCTTGATACATGTCGAGAGGAAATGACAAAAACTTCTGCCAATCAGATGCTGCGTTACTTTTTTCCTTTTTTATTAAAGAACAGAAAACCTGTTTGTTACAAAATGTCTCTAGCACTGTCTTTGTATCTGAAATTTTTCTTTTGCTACAGAGAGAGAGATTTTTTTTTGTTCTAGTTATTTGAGAGTGTGTTTTTATACAGGGTCAGTGTGCGTGCGTGTGTGTGTGTGTGTGTGTGTGTGGGGATTCACAAACTCTCCATGGACAGAACAACTCACCATTCATTTTTGTGATCAACATGTTTGCTTCTCTTAAGTGCATAGCTTTGAAAGTTAAACTAGGTTGTGTATGCACAGAGTAGCAAAAGAAAAAAAGTAAAATAAATACTGTGGTGATCTATTAAACAGGTTATTAAAAAAAGAAAAGAAAAAAGAAAACATCAAGGACTTAGTTCCATATGCACCTCTTTTAAGCAATTCTACAGCATGCGATTCTACGAGTTTCCCACCCATGGCAGACAACCAAAATAAGATTTTTTTTTAAATTTTTTAACTTAAAAAGTTTTCAATATCATTATTTTCAAACATTGATTTATACAACATGTCATTCACAGAGTAGTAACTGTTTTCCAAGCACAAAACGAGCACCTCTGTCGAAACCAAAACAAAAAAATGAAGAACCGCCCACCCCTCCTTCAACATCCTCCACATCAAAGAGAGAAATAGAAAATTAAATTATTAAAACGATTGGTTAATCTTCACTGAATTACTCCTCATTTTCCACATAAAAAAAGCATGAGTGGAAGTATGGTTAAAATTGACATGGTTTCATCTTCAAAATCAAGCATTCGTCATCATGAACAGCACGTGCTTGGTTAGTTAACGTTTTTGAAAAATTTTATTACTTGTGCAAACATAAAATTGCAAGTAGACCAAAAAAAAAAAATGTGTTAATCAAATTTCCCGGGATTAAATATACAGGCCTGATAGCAGCTAATGGACCCCTGATCAAATCCTTTACGTAAAGATGGATTTTACAGTTTTAACTACCAATTTGATCCCAAAATATTTAAAAACTAGAAGAGAAAAGCACATCTGCGATCCTGACTGGGGCAAAGAGGTCCACAAACGGCCCATAAAGCTATCGAGCAAGTTCTTTTAGGAAAACACGCCTGCTTTCATGTTAAAGAGAGATGACTAGCATAATGACAGAGCAGTGGAATGAGTGTCTTTATGTTCTCAGAAATGGTCCCAGAAGGATATGCACAATTATCAACTTTTATCCCCTTGCCAACTACAATCTAGCCGAGTGTAACAATTGTGCTCTTTTTTCTTTTCTTTTCCAAAGGAGACATTTTTGCTCTTTTGCCGTTTATAGATGTCGGGGGTCAGTTCTGTTGTGTTTGAGAAGGAGAGAGGAGAATAAAATCGAACATTTTCATTTTGGAATGATCTTCCAGTCAACCTTAGAGTCCGGATGCGATCTGGGAAGAAAGGAAAGGAAACATTTACTTGAAGACCTTGTTTTACTTCAGTGCACTCGATGAAAGCGCCTGAACACTAGGATTAACACTGATCATCAGAGACTCGTGCTGCTTTATTCAACATACACACACAGTGTTGAATGGTTTATGTACGGATATATCAATGCATACGAATTAAAGGTCGACTTACAATACAAACACCATCAAGTAAACATTGTCATCATTCATCAACAGTAGGATCATAAGCGACAGATGGCATAAATGCATGGTACTCATTTACTGCGAGCCACATTTATTAAACGAGGCTCTATTATTCCATTTTACAAAATCTTGATGATGTTTCAGGCTCTACTAGAACAGGTTTTCCTGCTGTAATGTTGATTATTTTCCTCATATTCTCCATTGTTGCGGCTCCTCTCTTCCCAGTCTGTCAGTAACGCTCTGTTTACTTCCTGTCTCTGTGAAGCCCCTCCTTCTGAAAAGCACACTGTGCTCTGATTGGTCAGCTGGATCAGTGTGTTGTGATTGGTCGAGCGCTTCGAGTGAGTTTGGGGAAAGTCCCGCCCCTTTCCATAACTGCCAGTTTAACACACTACTAACTAACTCACCCAGGCCCCGCCCCTTTATTCTGCGTATTAATTATTATAATGAGGAATATTGTGACGTGTTCGTCGAGACTACAATGGAGGCGTTTCAGGAGTTCAGAAACACTGATAAGCCCTTTTCACACAGCGCGTTGATCCCGGGAAATTGCCAGAGTGCCTTCTGTGTGAACGCAAACACGACCCGGGATCAGTCCCAGAACACGTCCTGTATGAACAAAAGCTAAGGGGTGTGTCGTAGTGATGACAAACGTGCCATCGCGCGACTGTTGCTCTTAGAAGAAAGTTTGTGTTCGTCATCAACAAAGAAAGATCGAAATGTCTGCAAACTGGACCCGTGTCTTTACGGGATCTTTGCGGGTTGTGTGTGAACGCACTCTTAGATCCCGGGAAATCACTGGCAGTGTGAATGAACCAAAATCAAACGATCCCGGGACACATTATCCGTGTATTTTCCGGAGTCTCTGTATGAAAGGGGCTATATAAGTATCACTGGTCCTCGATTTATTGCCTTCTGACATTAATAATAAAATTAGGTTATATCTTGATTAGGCATGTGCCGGTATCAAATTTTCATGCTGCGATTAATTGATTGGGCTTTTATCACGGTATACGGTATTATCACGGTATACGGTATTATCACGGTATTTTAATTGCACCAGAGATACGGACGGATTGGGGGGGGATGTAAAAAAAAATCTTGCATCACAATAGGTGTAATTGTGATTGTCAAAACATTTGGTAACTAAACAATTGTATTAAGTTTAGTGACAACATGTTACAATGTTTACATGGTACAATGACTGTTAGGCTACTGTTTGTATTATTGCTTAATTTTCACAATTTCAGTTTAATCTTGATTCAATATTGACTCTATTTGGATAAATATTAGGTAGGCTACAGTAGATGTTAAACATGTTAATTTTTCTCAAGAAAAAATATCTCTCACATAAATACAGAGCCCTATCAGCTGGTATTATTAAAGGTTCAAAATAAATTCAATATAATGCGGTTTTCATTATAATAAAAATTATGTAATGACACAAGTAAAACTATAATAAATAGCCTATGTAATATAATGCGCATATTTAGCAAAATACTCCTCTCTATAGCTATTTTTTCTAGTCAACTAACGTGCTGGTCATAAAATGGCTTTCCTGAGGTAAATGTAACGTTCTGTGACATTGTTCTCCTCCAGTTTTATTGACCTCTTTCTGTGGTTGAAAAACACTGATTGATCAATATTATGTATGAGGCATACCGTTCGGTAAGTTGTAGGCTACTTTATCTTTATATAAAAAGTATCAGATGATCGGTTTACTTGAACTACGGCGCTACAGCGATCTGTCACGTCACATTTACAAGCGCCAAAACAGCATTTATTGTCTGAATTTCGTAATAAAATGGACACAACCTGAGTGAGAGCTGATATATTTCTTCATATCAAAAGTAACCTGCTCTTTCTAGTCTGTCGGTGTCAGTGTCCTCTTTGCTCCGCGATGTTTCTCTGCGTGAGAAAATAGATGTGTGGCGTGGGAGCGAGTGAAAGTGTCGATTGCGTGAGTTTTAGAAAGGGGATAAATCGTCGGCAGTGTTCCTCCTTCCGCTATGCTTCTTCTCCATGTAAGGATTGTTTATTAGACTAGATTGCGCACTGCGCCGCATGCACACAGTTCTTATACATGTGGGGATTGTTTGCATCAGAGTGCCACGTGTTTTGCGCAGCATATAGGCCTACGCAGTGTTTTCTTAAGCGGTTGATGGAAAATAAGATAATGCGAGTTCTAAAAATCTAAATTTGGATCTATTAATTTTCATGGTATTTTGAAGTGCCCGCGATAACAATATCGTGCATATTCATTACTGCAATTTATCGCATTACCGAATACCGGCACATGTCTAATCTTGATCTCCTGTTTTTTTTTTTTTTGTCCTAAATTGAAGACATCTAAAACAATTATTAAGACTTTTCTTATACCATTTAAGATGTTTTTATGGCTTGGAACTGAATTAAAGATGTTTTAATGTATTTATATGACACAAGAATGCAGTTTCATGATGTGCTGAAGTATCGCTGTAACAGCAGAGGGCAGCAGAGACGCATGTACGCTCTTTACAACTATTTATTTGCAAATGTGACATCACTGGAGCCTTGAATGATACGGCTCCTCGACAAGCTTTCTGATGTGGAGTCTGATGTTGGTGTTCTCCAGAAACGGATGTGCTGCTTGTTTTACGTTGTAAAGAGTGAAGGATTGCGTCTGGAAAGGCACATGTTGAACCCTGTCGCCTGTTAAATGAGAAGTGGCCAACACTGATGCGTTTACCTTGTGGCTTTAATTCCAGATCTTCAGGAAACTATCCCAGGAGCCAGTAGCCACAGCCATCCCATCATCAGTGACGCCCAAGCAGCTGACGCGGTTATCATGACCCGCCAAAACCCCTGCAAACACACAACATGCACACGTCACTTACTGGGACACACATGACGGGTGTCTCACACATCTACACATTCATTTCACATAAAATGACGCAACTCTCATAAGGATGTTTGGACTATAAAATAATGCCATGCATAAATACACTACCGGCTAACGATTTTAAAATGTTTTTGAAAAGAGTCTCTTCTCACCAAGAAATGTAACTTTATATAAAGAGCTGAGCAATAATATAGTTTATATTAAATATTTAAGTATTAAATGTATAAGTATACTAATGCAGGGCGATAAATATACTCGCGTATAAAAAAATGTCAGTAAAAATTGTGAAATATTATTCCAATGTAACCGCTGTTTTCTATGTGAATATATAGTCAAGTGTAATTTATTCCTGTGATCAAAGCTGAATGTTCAGCATCATTACTCCAGTCTTCAGTGTCACATGACCCTTCAGAAATCAGGATAATATGATGATTTGATGATCAAAATTAATTTATGATTATCATCAAATGCTGAAAACAGTTGTGCTGCTTCACATATTTATGGAAAACATTATTTTGGGAGTCTTTGATGAATACAGTTCAGTTTCCTCAAATGTATACTGCAACTAAGGTTAATATATTAATTTAACTTACGATTAAGACTTTCTGCTCTAATTTCAGACCTTTTTGAGACCTTCATTTGTGTAAGGGCGAATTAAGACTTTTTAATGGTGGATTAAGACTTTTTAAGACCCTAATTGGCTTCATCATCATCATCATAAGTCATTCTAAAGTTGTTTGTGCAATGGGTTATCCGTGCAGAGCATCTCTCTGACACTGACCTGCGCGGTCGGCTTTGAGAGCGTCCCACACGTTGCAGTTGAAATCGTCGTAGCCGGCGAGCAGCAGGCGTCCGCTTTTGGAGAAGGCCACGGAGGTGATCCCACAGATGATGTTGTCGTGAGAATAAACCATCAGCTCCTGATCGGCACGCAGGTCAAACAGCCTGCAGGTGGCGTCGTCCGAGCCCGTGGCGAACGCATTTCCATTGGGGAAAAACTGAGAGGAGAAAACCAGGTTACTAACATCACGTGAAACACGTGCGTGTGTGTGTGTGTGTGTGTGTGTGTGTGTGTGTGTGTGTGTGTGTGTGTGTGTGTGTGTGTGTGTGTGTGTGTGTGTGTGTGTGTGTGTTTTAGTGAGCCCGCGCTGGTGCCGCTTACACAGATGGCGTTGATGTCGGACTCGTGGCCGGTGAAGGTTTGTCTGCACATGCCTTCTCTGACGTCCCACAGCTTAGCTGAGGCGTCACACGCGCCCGACACAAACAGACGGGTGTCTGGGGCCAGAGACAGTGACATCACATCACCGGTGTGACCTGCGAACGTGGTCGTCTGCTGCCCGGTCTCAATGTCCCACAGAGCACTGGAACAAGAAACACACAAAACAACGCATGAACTTACACTGTTCCAGTCATTGGTATTAGTATTGTGAAATAATAAGCTAATAATAGTTAAATTACACCTTTCAATACGGTTTTATATGATTTCATTTTATTTTATGTGGAAGCTTGTTACTGCCTGGGAATTTTTTTGTTTTGTTTTTTATTGGTGATCTTTACAATGAAACTGAACAACAGCCGAAATGCATTATTTTCCTGTTATCACTGTAAAGCTTTTTTGAAACAATCTGTATTGTATAAAGCGCTGTATAAATAAAAGTAACTTGACTTAACTCGCAATTGCGAAACAATTTCTCAATTACTTTAAAACATTTTAAGATATATTCATTTTCATTTTAAGATATATTAAAATAAAAGTCTGAATTATGTTATAAACTGAATTGCGCGAAAATTACGGATTGCGTTACAAGCTCAGAATTATCAAAAAGAGAGTTTGAGAAATTGAGAGTTATAAAATCTAAATTGCGAGGGAAAAAAAATCTAAATTGAACGGTAAACTCACAACTGCGAGAAAAAAAAGGTCAAAATTGTGTTATTTACTTGCAATTGTGAGAAACAAAGTCAGAAAAACAAGTTATAAACTAAATTGCGAGAGAAAAAAAATTTAATTGTGTGTTATTCTCATGATACATATACCGGTACTCATGATTGTAAGAAACCGATTCAGAATGACTATTAAGTTAAACTGAATTGGAGGAAAAAAGTCTGAATTGCACAATAAACTCGCGATTTCGAGGAAAAGTCGATACTGCAAGATATAAACTTGCAATTTTAAGGGAAAAAATTCTGAATTGTGAGAGGTCACTATCACGTTTTTATTAATTTACCATGGCGGACACAAGCTTCCAGTTTTCAAATATTTATTTCCATTTATGATTAGTTGTCTTGTAATATGGCCCGTTGACAGATCTGATCTTGCAAAATAACTGAATGCTACTATAAGATTAAAAACAGCTCTTGTGAAATAAAGCAGACGATTTTACAAGAACATCAGTTTTAACCTATAGTCCCTATATATGAACTGGCCGGACATATATTCAAGTATGTGATCAGTGATAACTCCATAGATAACTATAATGCTGATAATCATGAGTGTTTCGGTGTAAAGCAGAGCCCAAACTCACCAGGTGGTGTCGCCTGAGCTGGTGACGATCTGGTTATCATCCAGAAAACGGCAGCAGGACAGATAGCCTGAGTAAAGACAGCAGATCAACATCAGGAAGGAGACACACACACACACACACACACACACAAGGGATGTCACGATACCAAAATTACAGTAGTCGGTACCGATACCATTAAAATTTTACCAATTTCGGTACCACAGCAAAATCTGTTGTAACTACTTTTCTATTTTATTTAACTATTTGAAAAAAAAAATTTCAATTCAATGACTTTATTATTTATGAGAGTAATCATAAGTAAATACATACAAGCATTGAAGGCTACATGCTGTTTAAACGTAAATATTGCTTATAAAAAGATCAAGTGTACCAAAATAATCTTTTGAAAAAGATCAAAATAAGCAACCTTCTATGCACACATTATTATTAGTAGTAGTAGTAGAAGTAGTATTTTTAATACATGGATACATAGCTAAATCTACTGTACAACAGTAGCCTAAAATAATTATTTCTGTCAATTTCTTCAAGTTAAACCAAACTTTTATTTTGACGGGTGGCCGTAAAGACCTTTGAGTTTCTGTGAGTGTATGATATGACGATAGGTTCTCTCAAATTAAACAGGATTAAAGAAAGTAAGTCGTGGTACAACGAGCACACTCAGAGAGCAGCCAGAAAAATAGAGCGCAACTGGAAGAAAACAAAACTAGAGGTATTTTGCATTTCATGGAAGGAGTTCCAATCAAAATTAGATGACTAGTAATTTCCTTCTACTAAATTCTGAAAAAACAGAGATTCTAATTATTGGACAAAACATTTCCACACGTAATAACCTAGAGTACTGTCTGACACTTGATGGCTGCTCTGTTAAGTCTTCGTCGTCGGTTAGGAACCTGGGTGTGTGTGTGTGTGTGTGTGTGTGTGTGTGTGTGTGTGTGTGTGTGTGTGTGTGTGTGTGTGTGTGTGTGTGTGTGTGTGTGTGTGTGTGTGTGTGTGTGTGTGTGTGTGTGTGTGTGTGTGTGTGTGTGTGTGTGTGTGTGTGTGTGTGTGCTGCTCTTTGATACCAACCTTTCATTTGAAAATCACGTGTCTAGTATCTGTAAAACTGAATTTTTTCATCTTAAAATTTTATCTAAATTACGTCATATGCTCTAAATGAAAATGCAGAATAATTAGTTCCTGCGTTCATGACATCAAGACTAGATTATTGTAATGCTCTACTGGGTGGTTGCCCTGCACGCTTAATAAACAAACTACAGCTAGTTCAAAACGCAGCCGCTAGAGTTCTTACCAGAATCAGGAAGTATGACCATATTAGCCCGGTTCTGTCAACACTGCATTGGCTGCCTATTAAACATCGTATACATTTTAAAATATTGTTGATTACTTACAAAGCCCTAAATGATTTAGCTCCGCAGTACCAATGTTCCCTCTAAGCTACACGTGTGTGCGGCCGCGCAGAAAAGAATAAAATGCCGCACAAAAACGGTAACAATTACACACCCACCCGCGTGCAAACTCAAAATACATAATTCATTTAAATAGAATGTTTTTGTGTGTGTGAGAGTTTCAGGGATGGTTAGATTACTATAAAATAGTTCACATTCACTTTTCTTAAAAATATTTAGCTATTAGATCTATTTAAATGATTCAGTTTGTTTTCATCGTATAATAAATATATTAAAACAAATTGAAGCATTTAAACTGATATATTATATAACTTCAAATACTTCAATTTGTTTCTTTAAATATTATTTTAGGCCTATATTTTATTATATTACAAGCCTAAATAAAGAATCTCACAAGGGTATTGTTTAGGGCTCCTTGCCAGTAAAAAGTCTGAAACCCCCTGCTAAAGAAAATATTGGAAATGCATAAGCAATAAACATCATTTGACTTTGGTTTAATGCTCCCTGTACAAAATTAATTGACTGTACAAAAACACTTTATGGTTTTCCCAAAACATCTCAGTGTAACAGCTTCATTTTTTTTCATACTATATTATATTATTGTAAAGAATTGAACTGTCCTGCAGAAGATTTTGTAAATTATTTTTCATAGGATTTCTTGGTAAAGACCGGTACAGTTAACAGCACTGTAAAACAAATTTTAAGGTAACCTAAAATGTGCTTAATTTAGTGACTTCTTAATTGCTTGTTTTTCAAAAATATGATTTAATAACCAATAAGTTTCATCAAGGGTAAAAAAAAAATTTGAATATCACATTCAAGTCAAAAGTTACTGCATGTTGAAACCATTGTGTTTCTACGTACATGCTGTACAGATCAGGTATAAATAATATTTTTGCTCATGTGGTGAAAAATGTTCGCCCAATAGAGAAATGTTTTGCTCAGCAAGAAAAAAAAATTAGAGGGAACATTGCCCAGTACTTCAGTGCGAGTCCTTCACGTTTATTGCGATCTCAAAATTCCGGCCAGTTAATAATACCTAGAATATCAAAGTCGACTGCTGGCGGTTGATCCTTTTCCTATTTAGCACCAAAACTCTGGATCCGTCTTCCTACTATTGTCCGGGAAGCAGACACACTCTGTCAGTTCAAAGCTCGATTAAAGACACATCTCTTTGCCCTAGCATAAACATAATACATTATAGACTTCTATAATTCAATGTTAGGCTGCATAGATTAGGTCAGCCGGAACTGGGAACACTTCCCTTAAATCCTGATGTACTCGTTACATCATAAGAATGGCATCTACGCTAATTTTAGTGTCTCTTTTTATCCCTAAGTTTTCCCGCAGCCTGCCGGATCCAGATCTGCCGAGGAGCTTCTCCTGGACCCGATGACAATGCAGTGCTGACGTGTCCACTAGCCTCACCCTATGGAGGATCCCTTCACACTCTACAGATAAAGCGCTGTGGGAAAATTCAGTTCGCGTACCTACCCCGAAGTGATAAATAAAATTGTGTATCAAAATTTATAGGCAAGACAAGTAGTTTGTTCAGGCATGGTTTGTAGGGAATTACAAACCTGCGCACAAATATTAAAACGCACATAACTATAGAATCAATTCTTAATGCGCATGTGAACGCCATCAGCGTTGATCACAGGTTCATTTTAAAGTCTGTTTATAGAGAACGCCGTCTAATTTCATAACAAATTATCATTTCGCCGGAAGTGAATCAATCAAAACAAACTTTAGCTGGAAATAACATTATTCAAGAACCGCTATAAAGCCGAAACGCTCTGTTACCTTAAATGATATGTTTATCTCTGTAAAGCTGCTTTGAAACAATCTACATTGTTAAAAGCGCTATATAAATGAAGATGACTTGACTAATAACACCCCTTAGCTGTTCTAAATCCACTGTAAAACACGGCTTCAAGGGGCTTGTTGCTTTAATATATCATGGCTACAGTGCTCTAGTAAAAAAAGTTAGTCTGGAGCCCTGCGCTTAGATAAACACGAGTGACTGAAAGCAGCTCCTATTAGTGGGTACCGAATATACGTGGTGCTCGGTACTACAGAAATGCTGGTATCGTCACATTTTTTTAATTTCAGTACCGACTTGGTACCGAAGTACCGATACTTTGACAACACACAAACACAGGCTCAAGTGGAGACATGATTGTGTGAGAACGCTTACCTGTGTGTCCAGCCAACTCACGGCTGACACGCACGTTCCCCTCACGGGTCTTTAGGTTGTAGATGGAGCAGATGTTATCCAAGCCTCCGCAGGCCACGTAGTTCCCAGACGGGGCATAAGCACAAGTCATCACCCACGAGGAGCGCAGAGGAATCGCGTGCACCTACACACAAACACGTCAGAGATTTAGCTTTCATCGATTCGTTGAATCTCGTGGATCTGAATCTGCATGATCTACAGTAGTCAACATTTGAAGTGGATCAAAACCTTTCATCAAAGTTATACATGAAGTTTGAACAATTACCGTTCTTGTCTTAGGACAACTTTAATTTTTTGATCCACTGTAGTACTGTAGTTGCCAGATGAAAAGATTTATGAGAATATAAAAACAGGTTTGCAGGTTTGTCATTGCACAATCATCACAAGAATGAACAGAATTTTGATCGTGGTTCTGATTCCTCGAAGCAATTCTGGTTCCTTTAATGTTTCTTTTAGAAGCTATGAGGAAGAAATATTTGAAGGCAATGCAAATCATTTCTGCCAAATACTAAGATCATGCCCCCATTTAGGGTTGCCAATAGATACTGAAATGATAAAAATAAAATGCCAGCCTTTCTTTAGCTCTGACACAATTCAGTGCCTGCTGATGTGTATTTGTGTCTAAGGTTTCCATTTACAGTGTATTTCTCAAAGCAGTGATCATTGTAGCCAATCATTGAGCGCATGAATTGACCAAAATCTGTTGATTATAACCATCAAAGTACAGCGGTTGGACAATGAAATTGAAACACCGGGTTTTACACCACAATTATTTATCATTATGGTGAAGGACCTTTTTTTGCAGCCGATACAGCATCAATTCATCTTATGCATGGTTCAGATTACACGATTTTAGCCCGATTTTGACACCATCCGTTTGACGTAGGGTGTCGTGGGGATTCCTAAACGACAACGGGTGTCGGGACGCAAGATTCCCTTGTTTCATCTCGTATAGTGTGTCATAGTGGGCGACAACCGACCTGTGTCCTTCACGACATCTCCATAAAAAGACTAGCATGTTTAATTATTTTTTCGGTCCTCCACGACGGGTTCCGTCAAGAGTAAGTGAGTGTTTGTTTGTTTGTTTGTTTGTTTGTTTGTTTGTGTGTGCGTGTGTGCGTGCGTGTGTGTGTGTGTGTGTGCGAGTGTGAGTAAGCAAGAGTGTGTGTGCGCGAGTGAGTGTGTGTGAGAGTGCGAGTGCGAGTGCGAGTGCGAGTGCGAGAGAGAGAGAGAGAGAGAGAGAGAGAGAGAGAGAGAGAGAGAGAGAGAGAGAGAGAGAGAGAGAGAGAGTGAGTGTGCGTGCGTGCGTGCGAGCGAGCGAGCAAGAGTGTGTGTGCGCACGAGTGAGTGAGAATGAGCGTGTGTGTGTGTGTGTGTGTGTGTGAGAGTGCGAGTGAGTGTGTGTACGAGCGAGTGAGTGAGCGAGCGTGTGTGTGTGTGTGTGTGTGTGAGAGTGCGAGTGAGTGTGTGTACGAGCGAGTGAGTGAGTGAGCGTGTGTGTGTGTGTGTGTGTGAGAGAGAGAGAGTATATATGTCTGTAAGTGACGGCACGCAATGACATGTCGGAAAGAAACGTGTAGTCTGACATGTTTCTTGTCCACGACACAAGATTTTAGGAGTCAAAATCGCGTAATCGGACACGGTGACAGACAAAAAAAAAACATGTAATCTGAACCAGGCATTAGGAATAACAGACACAAGTCCTTCAGTTTAGCCTTCACATTTTGAGCCATTCCTCTTCCAGAACACGGTCCAGGGGTGCGTTTCCCGAAAGCATCGTTAGCCAACTATGGTCGCAAGTTCCGTCGTTACCAATAGAGTTAAATGGAAATTGCGACCAACTTGCAACCATAGTTGGCTAACGAAGCTTTCGGGAAACGCACCCCAGATCACTATATGATGCTGGTGGAGGGAAATGCTTTCTGACTCACTCCTCCAAAACACCCCAGACTGGCTCAATAATCCTCAGATCTTCAACATCTTCACTTTCATGTTCATCAAGCCAGTCTGTCACAAGTCTTGGTGTGTGTATTAGTGCATTATCATCCTCACACACGGCCCCATCTTCAGGCTTCATATGAGCCATCGGGTGCTGAGCTTCTTTGGGCGTCTCCACAGTGAAAGACCGTGAAGGTTGACTCATCAGAGAACAATGCGTTTCACACATAGACTGTAAAAAAAGATGGACGACGCCTCTTCACTCTCTTCCATTGATGAACACTGAAGCCGCCAAAGTCCTAATATGGCGCTGACATCTTGCACAGATCTGGGACCTGCTTCTGCGCAGTAGTGAGCAGGAAGTAAAGCCGCTATATCAAGGTTCCGCCCTCACTCCCGCAAAAACGGTTAATACAAAATTTACTGTGTGAAATAAACAGTTATGGACATGTAGAAATTAAAGTTGAAGCTCCAATCTCCTCCCGAAAAAAAAAAGCCTCATAAAAGTTGAGAGAATCCAGGTTAAGATGTTATTTAACATGTCATGTCACTAAATGAAACCATCAGTTCACACATGGCATTGGCTTTTACTTTTACCTTGTTTGTAGTATAGCTGTCCCAGATAATGAGTTTTCCATCCTGGGAAGCACTAACAAGAAGCCTGAAAAAAAAAACACAGAGAGAGTGTGGAAATTAAGAAACCGAGACCAATGATCATCTCAACTCAGTCTGAACTAGGGATGCTCATATTCACCGCTTAACCATTTACCGAAAGTAAACATTTAGACTGATTAATACTAACAGCTAAACGGTTTAAAAGTTAAAAGATTTTATTTATTTTTTTTTATATACACTATTAAAAAAATTCTATATAGCCTATATTTGTTAACTCACGGGGCGCGTCGACACGTGCAACAAATATTTCGCTGAGCGAGCAAAATGAAGCGAGCGAAAAAGAAGAACTGTGTGGGACCATTTCGACAGAAAGGGTGACAAAGTTACTAGTAAAATATGCTGATTGGTATTAAAATCCAGCAGTAGTACAAGTACAATGCAATATCACTTGAAGCAAAAATCTACGAGCAAATGAAAGGCGCTTCCCGAAGCTGGCCACTCCAGCGAGACGTTATCCCTGTGTTCCCGAACATCTGTGCCATCGGAGACGCGCTCCAGACTAACCCCACATCATGTAGACATGTTACTTTTTTAAAATAAAAACTAGACAAGGTGTGGATTAAGGTAGGCCTGCTGTTTTTTTTGGTTTTTTTACCGGTGTGTGAATCCAGGTGCTGTTGTCTGCTGCTCTTTGCACGTTAAAATAAACCCGTGAAATCTGTTATTTTTAACTAGAGATGTTCCGATACACTTTTTTCCTTTCCTCTTTGTTTGAATGAAGCTTCCAGAGATTGTTGATTCTAGCGCGGCTCGTTCTTCTCTGCCCTTGCCTGTGTGTGACCGTCGTGTTCTGCGGGGTGACGCGTCTTCAAATGCTTTAGGTTAACTTACTCGTGTTGAAATTGCTAATACTTGTTCCACCCCTCGAAATTGCAGTATGACATATGAAACATGTCGCCGTTTTACTAGCTGGTTGGTCCAGTCTGAAATACTGCCAAACACAAACAGTGGACGTACTGCTGCTAGCGTGCGCGTTTTCTTCTTCGCTGATCTCAACAGTAGTTGCTTGTGGCAATAATACTCGGATAACGAGTGGCGGTTGTCAGTCGGTAAAATAAACCCGAAATGAGCATCTCTAGTCTGAACGCATCTATGTGATAAGAAAACAGTCTGATGATTATTAATGGATATAAAACATGCCGACTGCAGATGTATGACATGATCTGCATATAGAGGAAGTCATGTTCTATATCTGGACTATTTTAAGATTAGAGTAAACAAATAACCCTTCAAAAGAAAACATGTCTATACAATAATAATCATATTAGAAGAAAAGCACTCGCACTTCTAAAACGATCTTGTTTTCAAGAGTCTTGAGAATAATCCAGCAGAAACTACGAGACATACGAGAGTTATATTATAAAACAAAGTTTCGGGAGATTGTGAATATAGTCACGGCTAAAGGCTGTGTTGTTAGCCATATACGCAGGTACACAGAAACGCCATGCATTATGTGAGAGCTTTAAATGATCTCAGACCACAGCTAAACAGTGTGTGGACACTAAACTCCTCTATTGTGGAGCGTCCGCATTTGTGCACAGAGAACAAACACACCTGGCGAACGCAAAGTGCTCCGGATTCAATGCATCTGAAGATTTATGTAATTAGAAATGTTCTTGGTAGTTACAGCTTCACACAAAGTTAAATGACACGCAGTGACACAGATGAAAAGACGAGCTGCTGCTTCTATTTCTATGAAGAATACAGGCACTGAAACACACGGATCCTCTAAGGATTTCCTTAATGCCAAAGGAAGACACTTGTGTTTAATCAGACCACCTTAACTGTTTTTTTAATATTCATCAATTTGTAATAGTTTCACTGTTATTTTATATTGTATATGTTGTTTAAATTCTATTCTTGTTAGTTGAACTTCTTGAAACTTTAGTAAATATGCGGCTCTCTGTTGCGAGACAAGAGTGCAATGCTCAAATATGTCCGTCAAGCTTTTGTTTAAAACAATGGAAAAGCCGTGCAGAAAATGTGTTCTGTGTGAACGGCTTGGTTACGGCTCTTCTCTGCATTGAGCTTCTCGATTTCTGCAATGTTTTGAACGACCAACGCAACAGCGCCACATCAAGTGGGTTCAATTGGATAGATTAACTAAAACATTAAAACACTCTTAACTCTTACATCTCACGTGCCACTGATGAAGGCTGCCTGACGCACACCTAAAACTCTAATGCACGTTTTTGCATTCAAATGTGGATTTTTATTTTAAATTCGATGAATATTTAAAAATTTTATTTTAATTGGACAACCCTGCTAGCTTAGCTTCCAAAAAAAGATGGCCGACACTGTGTGTACATTCTGTGAGTGAGATCCACCCTCTATGGGCGGGCTGAGAACATGCGGGACAGCCTCTACTACTGGCTGTAGTCTTTAGCCTCTGGACAAAAAAATCCTCAGATGACACAAAATGATGATTTTTGCGACATCTGAGGATTTTTTCCACACAAAAAATAAATAAATCTCTCATCTCAGAAAATACTACAGGTTTTCTACTAATACAAAGCTTAATGCTAAATCCTGAAGTATCCCTTTAAGTGTTTGGAACGACATGAGGGTGAGTAAAAGTCCCGAAATTTTCGTATTTGTTTTTTCAGATTCGTTATTCAGTGGCTCTGAACTGTCAAAATGATTGCTATGGATGCAAAATATTTTACGACGGACAAAAGTTTCGCAGGCAGTGTGTAAGCACAATATGGCGTCGTATTTATTTTTTAACGTGCAAAAAATTCGTACACTTGCACCTCTGTGTGCAAGGACCTTAAATGACAATGTTCTTTTATGGGTGAACTTTTTGGATGAATTGTCATGAATATAAAAGGTCACAATGAAAAAATCTCTACGGTCCTAAAAAAACAAAATGTTCTTTATGCAAAATCATTTTTCTTCCGATTGTGCAATAGATGTGATCCAGAAACAAAGCTGTTGTGTATCCTATGAAGCGATTTTGGCTTTTCATTGCTTCAGCGGGTGTGACTTTGTCAATGTGTGTTTAAGGACACATGAAAATCATATTCGACGTGTCAATCGGAAACATGACCATCACAGCTGTACTAGCTCATGGCATCACCTTGAGTCAGTGCCCCAGTGCATGGCATAGATCTTTGCCAAGTGTCCCCTCAGTGTCCGTCTAGTGCGCATCTGAATCCGCCCCACAGGCTCAATATTGGCTGTGATCTGCCAGAAACACATGACAACAAAACCTAGTTAAAAAAACACCCATATGAAACTCCATCTGAACACAACATGATTTGAGACATGTATTTGTGATGGTGGTTTGATGTTTAAAGAGTCCTACCTGAGAGAGGGTGGCATCTGCACATGATTTCCGTGCATCCTTGAGAAGAAAAACACAGGTAAAGCCACATTCACAAACACAAAACTTCAGACAGATGCAGAAGTCAGGATGCAAAGAAGTGTCATAACCAGGCACCATCCAGAGAGAGTCAAGCCTAAGGTGCGCTTTGGATTTCCATTTCGTGGATTTTGTTCCAATAAGCCTATGCAGCATCACATGACTGAAATTGTCCTGAGTGACTGGTAAAAATGTCTTGTTGCTTGCGGCAGTTGATTAAGATAAAAACGGGAGAAAACCTGGTTATGACACTGCATGTCACTGTTTGAGTAAAAACAAACAAATGTTTTTAATGAGCGCTGCTAAAGATAAATGTTACTTTGTACAATCTTCATATTACATTCCTGCTAAGATGACAGAAAATTGTCCTGTATCAAAAAACATTGTGTTTTAGACCAGACATGGAGCGGCGATAGAGTGCGATCTGAACGCACCAGTGAGTGATGGGATATTTTGCAAATCAAATTATTGAACTTGATTATGTCTTGAATCTTGGTATCATCTCAGTGAGCTTTTATTACGTTTCATGCATGATTTTAGCCTTTTCCAACATTTCAGTGTTCACTTTTGGAAAAAGCTTTAGAACGCTAGTGTGGACTAGGGCTGTCAAATAAAAATTTGAATTTCACATATTTGTCAAATTGTTTAAAAACACCAAATTGTGGTGTTGACAAAAATCAAACACCATGCATTCGAATTTTTGGTGTGTCATTATGATGACATAACTTGGGCTGTTTGTTTTTGTTAGCGCGGTGCGTTGCAATTTAAATGACGAAAAGGCTTCCTGCTAAGTGGAGTGTTTCTGAATGGCAGTTTGCCATTGTGTGTCCATGTAATTCATTACGCTGCGTGTCAAAGCTTGTTTTCTCAGGTTACTGATGCACATACAGTTTTATGCACTATTGTAACCTTATTGTCCTTGCATCCACATTAAGGAAATTATATTTTATTTAAGATTTTAAATAATAAAATAAAATAACAATTGTTTCAAAAGTTAATGCACTTTAAAAAGTGTCATTTAATTTCAATAAAATATGCGATGCTAGATTTGGTTAATATTGTGCTCGCTTGGACCCTCTTGTGGGCATAGGAGACAACACAGTAGTTTTTCCACTAGCATTAAGTATTGCCTTTAGAATTTTGAATATAATTCAATTTTGCTAATATTTAAGAAATTCTAATTTAACTTTTCAGCCATTTTGACAGCCCTAGCCTGGACAGAGCATTTTGAAGAGAAAACGGCATTTACATATGTATCCAGATTAAGGTATATTGTCATATTGCTATGTGTGGCAGCATACGATATGGTAAAGTGTTGAGCATGTGTGTGTGTGTGTGTGTGTGTGTGTGTGTGTGTGTGTGTGTGTGAGACGTGTTTTGCATGCAGCGACTGACTCTGATCTGGTTTTTCAGCTGTTCAGCCTCCTGACGCAACTGGTCGAGTTCGCTCATTTTCTTCTGCTAGACGATGGGCTTCACTCCGTCCACTTACTGCCGCTCGCACTGATCTGAAAAACACACAAACACCATTACTCTATTAATTGCATATTACTAAACAATTGATTTACACGTATGTACATTGCGTGGCAGTGTTACAAACAGACAAATTTAAAGATGCAACCTCCTCAAGTTGATGAAATGCCATCGAAACAAATTTAGGGTTTGTTAGTTAACATGAACTACCAATGACAAATACTTCTAAAGCACTTATTAAGTAAGGGACAATGTACATCCAGCCGGTTGTTATCTCAGAATAAACCCAGACAGGGTGATCAGGATCAGGTCTTGCATCAGCCTGAAGGGGTTTATTCTGAGAGAACACACACACACACACACACACACACACACACACAAAGGGGTTTATTCTGAGATAACAACCGGCTGGATGTACATTATACCACTTGATACATGGCTACTTCCACAAAAGTAAATAATTAGACAATATTGATCCGAGCTGAAATATTGACTAGCTATATTTTCTACAGCAGTAATTTATATAGAGAGCACTAGCAGCGCGGCAAGTTCAAACTAGATGGACATTTAAGAGATAGTATACAGTTATACCACTTATTACACAGCATTTTGCCAAATAAATAATTATGGAGAAAAGAGGTATTGATTTTAGATTCAACTTTTAAAATCTGACCTGTTTGTATCTTATAATCCAACAGTGTACAAAACAGTCACAAAACGGCATCCGCTGCGTTTGTGTGAAACGAGAGAGAGCGAGTCCACGATACTGGATGACAAATAACTACACAAGTCCATGAGGAAAGAGTGTTCCTATCAAGCGACTTCAGCGACCCGGATGAGCCGGTGTTTCTGGGTTCAGTGGTTGTTATCTGGGAATAACATACAGCTGGATGGCCCGATTGACCAATCAGAATCAAGTTTTCCACAGAGCCGTGCAATAATCTTAGTTGATGGTAATTTCAATATAAAAGGTCTGTTTTTGGATGATCAAAACGCATTCTGCTGCTGTTGGTCCAGCTGTTTGGGAACATTACGCACCCGATGTGAACGGCGCACATCAAACCCGCCTGATCGCAGTGATGGAGACACCAAGCCTCATTATACACCAGTCGTTCAACCCACAACATGCACAAGCACAGCTGACATCAGCGCTATAGTTAGAGCCCCGTTACCACTGGACACGGCGAGAAAAGACATTTCCAACACTAATGAAGGGATGTGAGCGTCTCTTTCTCCGCCTGTGTCCTTGCCAACCTGTGAAGCCGTTGCTTAGCAACAGTGTTGTGCAGCGAGCCGGTGCTAAAGATCACCATTACTGCGGGTCTCCAACAATCACACAACTACACAAACACTTCACCGCCCGAGCACAGATAATTGCTTTACTATATAGTGAATATGATACGCTGCCGTTTAATTACACCCTATGATCGGATACACTTTCCTAAAAAATCAGGGATGATATACACTGTGATGAGTATTGACAAAAACATTTGGATGCCGACAATGCGATGGATTTGTTTTGTTTTTTTGGAGAGGTGATCTAACCTTTTCATCACACCGTGAAGAAAACCGGCCAACCAATGAGATTCATGCTTTGGGTCACATGCTCAGAGCCGCTGCGGTTTCCTACTCTCGTCTCGGTTCTCTTGCATTTAATGTTGTTTGGTAAACACCATAGCGAATAGCCATCTGAATGGCTGCAGTACAAACTCGTTACAGAACATCCCATGACATAATTTCCATTTAATTTGACTAATTTGACAACTTTTTTCAAGCGGTGTCAGAAACTGAAAGTTGTGCACCGCTGTATTTCTGCTTTTCAACCCGAACAGACAAATTAAATGCAAAAACTGGACTGAATTTTCATGCTGAACATTCGTGTTGGTATGAATGACTGCGCTTTGGCAAAAACAAGTCTTAAACAGCTTTCTCTTTATGGCTTTAACGGTGAAAAAAGTCAAACAACGTTTCAGAATGCTGATTTCAATAGAAGTAAGCTGTAAGCTGTTGTCTTAAGGCCATGTTAACACATGAAAATCATGACAGAAAGTGTAAGTAGTTTAATGATCTTTTCTTGACTCGTGGGTATGAGTGTAAAGAAATGTTTTACTAGAGTCTTACTAGAGTTGATACGGTAATTGCCTTGAATCAGTTCAAACGGTCACTTTTCAAACGGCCTCAATGCCAATATGTTCAGATATATAAAAAAAAGTAGCTAAAAATACATGTAGGTAAACATTGCTGTTTATTCTTCATACACATGTACATGGTCATCTTGCCGCATGAAAAACTGTGCAGAAAATGCCTTGATTCGATTTTCCGTTTTCTCGCATTAAACCTATCGAAATAAATTTGTAAGACAAACATATAAATTCAAAGACATAAAATTACCTCTCTTTTTTTTCAAATACTTATTACGCCTTGGCCCTATACAATTCAAATAATGAAAAGCCATAAAAATATACCGTATTCATAAAAAAAAAAAAAATACCCATACCTGGCAATACAAGTTCCGTACTTTCTGTATTTCACTGAAAGAAATCAATCCAAAGGTAAAAGCTTGTTGAACTATGGGTCAAGAGTTGGTTCGTTGGTCAGAGAGACTAGAGTAAAGTGCGAGTGGACAGAGACACAGACCTCGACCTGTTCTCAATGTCACTCCTGTAATCCAGGGACACAGTTGATTCAGCGCGTCCGCACAAATCCGGTTAACACCAAATCTGCTGATGAACTCTCCTGCTGACCCAAATCCACCGCAGACACTTTCACTCACATCTCACATCGAAATGAACAAGAACACAAACCTCTGACCAACAATAGTGTGAGGACACACTCCTACAGAAGAAACATCTTGCCTTATTCAGCACAACTAGTTCTAGTCACTAGAAAACGTCCATCTAAAAGCACAAAAAGCCATCAGAGGTCCCACCAAAGTACACGATTTAGCTCACGATTCCCTCGGGTGTGCCGTCTTATTTCTAGAGGAAAGTAAAGCCTTACCTGGATTCTGTATTCCCAGACACAGCTCCTGTGTCTCCAACGACCAAAGACCTTCTGTATGGATCTACACTGGACGAACACCTTCACCTGAACGGCTGATTGGACGGCTCCACGTTTAGACACAGATGCGGTTTAAGCCTCACATAATCCAGCTGATAAAGTGTCACGTTAATATTGCTAATACGGGGTCAGCGGCCGGGATACAGCTTTAGCTTCACCTCAACAACACTACTCTCTAACACGACACAAATGTACCTTTCAAATAGTCTGTGTGCAGTATCATTTTCACAAAAATATTCTACACACACAATTAAATATGACATTACCAGTGGACATGAGCACAAAACAGGCATTGAATTTAAAGCAACACCAGAGACAAAAAAGCAGAGCTGATCAAATGTTATAGAGAGTGAAGTGAGAACGGCAGGGAAGAAGCAATGAACCAAAAACAGGTTAGCATTTCACAGGTGTATCAGACAGAGACGCCAGCGCCTGATTTGGTAGCACTGGTGGGACATTTTGTCAAAGTTAATTTAATAATTAAATAACTATTGTTTTGCATTAGTAAGTGCAGTTACTAATAAGCTTGAGCTTTAACTGATATGCAGATAACTTAACAACAGTAATGTGCAAAAAAAGTCATTTTAATTATTACTCTAATCAAATGTACCATTCCTCCATTATTTGGGTGCATTATGTGCATCTCAACAGTGCTGGTTTATGTGTGAAGCACTAAAGATGAAACAGGAAATAATAATATTAATAATAGCAAACATACACTACTGTTCAAAAGTTTTAGATCCTGTAAAAAAGTTTTTTATTTTTTATCAAAATGCAGTAAAACCAGTGATATTGTGAAATATTTTACGATTTAAAATAGCTGTTTTCTATTTAAATATATTATAAACTCATTTATTCCTGTGCTCAAGGGTTGTATTTTCAGCATCATTACTCCAGTCTTCAGTGTCACATGATCCTTCAGAAATCAGGATAATATGATGAGTTGATGCTAAAGAACAATGTTGAAAACAGTCGTTTAAATTTTTTTTCAGGATTCTTTGATGAATAGAAAGTTCAAAAGAACAGCATCAATCTGAAATATAATCTTTTGTAACATTATAAAATGTCTTTACGGTCAGTTTTGATCAATTTAATGCATCCTTGCTGAATAAAAGTATTAATTGCTTAGTAGAGATGCACCGATTACAATTTTCTAGGCCGATTCCGATTTCCGATTTTCATTGAGTTTGACCTGCCGATACCGATTTCATTTTAAAACGTCTAAAACTAAACGTCTGTATGAAAACTGCAGTAATGCAATAAAATAATATATAAATATTTTTTTTTTATAAACATAGCCTTGCAGTATAAAGATATTTCTCAAAACACACAAACAGGCCTATTGCAATCACTTGTACAAACTGAATAATGGGTTTGAAGTTTAAATGGGTTCATGTTCTATAAATATTTTTTAGTCTAACGTTTTCTTTTCTGACATAGGCTACTCCAGTTCTTGATAAAACACGTAAATTCAGTGCAATTTTGTGCACTTTTTGTGTGAAATCATGTTTAGGCTATTTTGTCCATCAAAAGTGTGCTTTCACTTTAATTGAGCGTGAGCTGCAGCAAATAGACTCGGCGCGGCGGCGGAAACGTTTCACTGCTCACGCGACGCTTCTGCTTGACGCTCACGCGCTGCTCCCGCTCCCGGTGTGAATGCACTCATTGATTAACATGCACGCCGACAAAAAAATATGCGCTTGCGGTCTGAACGGCCGTAATTCACGAGGTTTCCTACATGTGCATTCCGTGTGCATGATGCTGATGTTGCGAGATGTTAATCATGCGGCGCCCGAGTGCATTTGACCGGCATAAAATCGGCATATGTCTGACTGACACGGTCACGCGCCGGTCAATCGGTGCATCTCTATTGCTTATACATAGCCATTCAAAAGTTTTGGAAATAATTAGTAAGATTACAACTACATTCTGTTAGAGGTCTCACAAACTCTCTTCAATTATGTGTTGCCATTTCTGTAAGGTAGGGTGAATTCAGGTTTATTGGGACACTTTTTCCCCAATCGATCTCAATGGCAAAAAGTGTCCCAATTAACATGAATTCACCCCTATGAGAAACATCCACTGGAAAACTCTCCAAAAGCAGGAATAACTTGCGTTAGCGCTGCTCATTTGAGCCACACGGGCCATTTATCAGCTTGCAGTAAGTAAATATAAAGGACAGTAATTTGTCTTCTTACACTTTTTTGATGTTAACACAGATACATTTACATCTGCATCTACATCTTGCTTAGACATATTTGGTAGCACTAATGCATGCTAGCTTGTCTTGTAATGTCTTAGCTATAAACCACGCATGCACAAACTAACCAACTACATAAATATCAAGGATGCAACTGCGAACCAAAGCACATGTTTCAAGAGAAAAGAAAAGCAAATATTTGCTCAGCCACAGACTTTATTTACATGTGCAATTGCAAACATACTTCATCTAATGTTATTTTTACCAGACAGTGTGTCAATTTTTGACTGAAGAAAAGTTCCTTTTTTTTTAGGAAAGTCAAGTCAAATTTATTTTTCACAACACCCATTGTTTCAAAGAAGTTCAAACTGTTCACAACACACATAATGCCTAGAAGTTTAGGCAAAGAAAAAGCGGCTCCTTTAAACATGACAAAGCAAGTCACCCTGGAAATGATGTTACAGTGTCCACAAAGATGAGCTGCTAAATCTGTGCGGTACAGGAGGTGAGCAGGGCATTGCTCTGCTATATTACACGCTGGCCTGTTTCTGTGGGCTTTAATAATGTAAGACCCTCTCCCTCCAGACCAGCACGAGCTGCAGGCCTTTAACTCCTTCCTTTCTGAACGCAACGCAAACGCCTCGCCGCAGCAGATAAAATCAGCTCGTCATGATCTCTGACAGTTCCTGCTGAAGCAAAGCGTGCGGCTTCAGACAGATCTCGTCAGAACTAAACCAGTTTCCAGAGAAAGTCAAATGCACTCCTGTCTGTTCCTACTGTGACGCTTCTGAATGGAAATGTTGATTTCCTCCCTGCTTGAGGTCACATTAAACCTCTAACCTGAACATGAACTACATCAATTAGAAATAAAAAACAAATTAAAACCAGGCAGGGCTCTACAATGCCACTATTTCAGGTGGAAATTTACTAAATGTGAATGTAAAAATTAGAGCTGGGCAACGATTAATCGCGATTAACAATTAAAAGTTTTTTACACAATATATGCGTGTAGTGTGTATAATTATTTTGTATATATAAATATACACACATATACATGTCTATACTGTGTGTGTATAATTTATATTATATATAAATCGAGATTTTATATACATACATTATATATATACATGGGCGTAGATTACGGGGGGGGACGCGGGGGACGTCCCCCCCCCACTTTTTATAAAATGTAAATTCGTCCCCCGCACTTTTTCATAGGGCAAGTGTGTCTACGACAAACTGAGGTTTTCGCGGGTGTGTAACGTTATAGCCTACATTGAGATTTAAAATCCAAAGAGTCAAGGATAGTCTATTTACGTGACTTTCACGTTTCCATGGTAATCAGTCACGCATCACGACACGCCCATGCTCGCACCCGCGCCGAATCTATCAGTTTCAAAGAGGTCGCAATGATTTCAAAACGGCAAAAAAAACTCTCTTCACTCCTTTTTCGCGAAAAAGTCAAGCACTGTAAGTAAGTTGTCATGTATCCGAATTGTGTTGCACAGTGATGAATAACTCTGCCTATTTCTCTTGTTGAATAATTAACAAGTTTTGTTGTAGGCTAAATTAAAAATATTCACTACCCGCACAAACGAAACGTGCACTTATTTTCAATCTTGTTTTACTCGTAATGTCTTTTATTTTCACAGATATGTTATCAAAGCCCTTCAAATTAGAATAAACATGGAGATTGTTAATGCTGAATGTGTATTTTCATGCATCAACCGTCACGATCTGCTTGAATCAGGCAGCGTTGGAACATGTGTACGTGATGTTTACCATAATTCGGTAACACAATTAGCCTAGATAAAAAAGTATATAGACAAACTTTAAGTTCTCTTGAAAATACCTAACTAGAAAGTTTGAAGTAGTTTTAAAAGCTTGAAGTTTGAAGGTTTTCAATTGGAAAGTTAATTTAGTAAGACTGTTTAGGCTATTGAGGAATATAATTTTGCCAAAAGAAGAACTTTTATTTTAAGTAAATGTTATTTTTAAATCAGCTTCAGTGTGATATTTAACCATATTATCATGCTTAACACTGATAATTTGAATAATTGTAATGCGATGATCAGATATCTAAATCAGAAAATATCTATGGTTGGCGGGTGGATTATTTATTTTTAACAGTGTATTTGGGGGACTCAAAGTGCACCAGATTAATGAATTTATCTTTAAAATGTACAAAATTTTCTTACGGGGGGGCATGCCCCCGGACCCCCCTAGAACTACCGAGATCCACATAGAAAAATACTGTGGGTAACACAGTAGGGCAGGCTATAATGTTATACGAAAATTACATTTTTTTTATTATCTTATTAAAAAACATGATCAGGGTTTTACCACCTCCAACTCGTTTTAAGCCAGAAAAAACCCTGCATGTGCAAAACAAAGTACTGAACATCTGCATTTCTTTCTTTCTGTTTTATTGCTTTAAAAATAAATAACATATTAAGCCAATTAAGCAAAAACCTGTCAACAAAAGTATGAAGAAAAAAAAAACTGATATTACACTTGACGTTCTGTCCCCCTCACTTTTGAAATGACGGCTACGCCCCTGTATATATATATATATATATATATATATATATATATATATATATATATATATTAGGGCTGAAACGATTAGTCGACATTGTCGACAACGTCGACAATAAAAAATTGTCGACAAATTTCTTTGTTGTCGAGTAGTCGTTTGATCTCACGTGACCTAATGTAAGGGCCTGCAATATCGCTATTTGACCGCTACGATGTGCCCGCAGCATAATGAACAGGCTGCGATGTCAAGATTGCAACGCTGGAGTGTGTGTGTATGTGCGCGCGCGCGAGAGAGAGAGAGAGAGAGAGAGGCGCGGGCGGCGCGATCGAACTGTGAGAGAGAGAGAGAGAGAGAGAGAGGCGCGGGCGGCGCGATCGAACTGTGAGAGAGAGAGAGAGAGAGAGAGAGGCGCGGGCGGCGCGATCGAACTGTGAGAGAGAGAGAGAGAGGCGCGGGCGGCGCGATCGATCTGTGAGAGAGAGAGAGGCGCGGGCGCGATCTAACTGTGTGTGTGTGTGTGTGTGTGTGTGTGTGTGTGTGTGTGTGTGTGTGTGTGTGTGTGTGAGAGAGAGAGCCGCGATCGAACAGTAGAAACATAAAAACATACTCCGTCATTTTGTTCAAAGGACATCATTCAAACAGCAAAGTGTTAACTTATATTTGTCTACACTCGCAATAAAACACAACATTGTGCTTTTGTCACACTCTAAACTCTTGTCAAACTGTAACCTACAACTGTCACCTAACCACACACACACACACTCTCTGTTTTAAAAGCAAAACATTTATCCAACCCCATTTCAAAACAGTCTGTGGGTTCCATCTTTTGGACAGTCATCATATCGTATTGGTTTTCCTTTCTTGTCCTCGGAGTCGGAGCACTAATCTGTTTTTTTTTAAGTTACACATTCTACATTGATTAAAAAAATAAAATCAAATGTGTTTTTATTTTATACTGAAATCAATAATTTATAATTCAGATGAGAATAAAGTTAGGGTTAATTAAAATTAAGGAAAACAAATATATTGATCTGAAATATAGCTAATTAATTTTAAATTAATTCAGGTACAATTACCAAACATATCACAAGGTCTTTTTGTAAATAAAACTATTGTCAGTGCATTACAAATAAACTGGTTCTATGCCTTTATTAATAAAACTTATTCGAAAAATACAAGGCTTAAGATATTTATGAAAATGCCTTCTGCATTTTTGTTTTACTTTTTTACTCCATTGTACCGAAACCGTACCGAGCCGTGACCTCTGTGTACCATTCCACCCCTAGTTAGAATATGTATAACTCAATGTTTTAACTAATTGAAAAAGCTGAATAATTCCAAACTTACTGATTAGTAGGCGGAATAATCGGCGATTAGTCGATTAATCGTTCTAATAATCGTTAGATTAATCGATTATCAAAATAATCGTTTGTTGCAGCCCTACTAATATATATATATATATATATATATATATATATATATATATATATATATATATATATATATATATATATATATATATATATATATATATATATATATATATATATATATATATATATATATATACACACACACACACACACATTTAGTTATTTATTTATTTTGTGCTATGGATCTCGATTAGTCGCATCCAAAATAAAGGTTTGTGTTTACATAATATATGCGTGTATAATTATTATATATATTTACACCAAATCACAGCTCATGAGTAGTTCTATAAAACGGAATAAAAACTATAACTCTCAAAATGCATGCGGCTAGTTTTCATGCCTTCAGTTAAAAGACCAAATGCTAGTTGTGAGCGACTGATTACATTTCAGACATTGAACATTGTCTTTTTGTTTATTTATGTTTATGAGGTGAAACCGGTTCACATGAGCCGATCAACTGAAAATATTACATTTGAATGATCAGAAGCAGGGGTGGAAGTTAGAGCCTTGGGGGCATTAAATTAATAAAAATACAAGCAAAATTCTAGGTATAAAAGGCAATGCCACTGTACGAGTTCTTGTTTTCAATATTTATAACATAGTTAAGCAACATCACACTGCCGTGCCAAATATCAGCATGAATGCAAATATGATACAGATTATATTCAACAGTTCAATGAACAAGTTAATATTAAGTGACTTAAATTTTAAACACTACATCGTATGTTTGTGCTCTAAATCAGCAACAAAAAAAGTCCTGAACAAAGTTGCACATCTCGGAGCAACACACAGTGGTGTTTTGTTACTGAAAAAAATCTGCGTTTCTGAACTAATTGGATGAGTCAGTGATTTAATGAATCATTCAGAAAGACCCATCTGGAACAAAATGATTGAATCAATGACTTAACCTTGCTGCCACATACAGGCGGTTTTAGTTTCATATTTAAAAATACTATTACATTTTCCATAATCAAAATTGTATACCTTAATTTCATAACATTTTTATGCAATTGTAATTGCAGTGTAAATGCCAACCTCTGAGCTTTCAGCGTTAAACGGTCTCGTGTAAATGCATAAAAATACATGCATTTTGAATGCCTCCGCAGTACAAATATGAATTTTGCTGATCCCATTTCATTTGAACGGTAACAGAAAGATTTGTCTTTTTCTAATTGATTTTATCGGTTTAGTTTTTAAATCTGAAACATACATTTAGTAAGGCTAGAAAAAAACGGCCCTTATAAAAAGGTAAAAGATGGTCCTGGGAATCAATTTAAGGGAGTAAATGTCACCCTGTAATGGGAAAGTTAATGTCTTTCATTGATCAGAAGGTGCTCCAAGATTTTCCACTGTGCTCCCAATTTGTTGTAAAGTCGCTGCCTGCGCTGGTAGTGAACACTAGGGCTGTCGCTTTTGTGAAAAAAATCCTGTTCGATTTGAGACAAGTGTTCATTGAATCGATTGTAAAATTGATTTTCCATGTCTACAGACGTTTCCATTTTCAACACCAAATATAGGCAAATCCACGGAGAACTAACAGGCTTTAGGACGAGCGCAAAGGAGGCGCTTGAGACGCACAAGTCAGCAATATTGTTATTTTCCAACATCCTACATGTTCTGTGTACTGTATTGATCTGTCCACCTAAAACACATTTTTGGTTAAAAAAAAATAAAAAAATAATTTAAATCGATTCCCTATTTTCGTTTTCGAAACCGTAAAGTGACAGCCCTAGTGAACGCCGGGCGGCTGCTAGTGAACGCCGGGCGGCTGCTAGTGAACGCCGGGCGGCTGCTAGTGAACGCCGGGCGGCTGCTAGTGAACGCCGGGCGGCTGCTAGTGAACGCCGGGCGGCTGCTAGTGAACGCCGGGCGGCTGCTAGTGAACGCCGGGCGGCTGCTAGTGAACGCCGGGCGGCTGCTAGTGAACGCCGGGCGGCTGCTAGTGAACGCCGGGCGGCTGCTAGTGAACCCTGGGCGGCTGCTAGTGAACGCCGGGCGGCTGCTAGTGAACGCCGGGCGGCTGCTAGTGAACGCCGGGCGGCTGCTAGTGAACCCTGGGCGGCTGCTAGTGAACGCCGGGCGGCTGCTAGTGAACCCTGGGCGGCTGCTAGTGAACGCCGGGCGGCTGCTAGTGAACGCCGGGCGGCTGCCACACATCAGATGACTGCTGTAGTAGTGAAGAGAGCTGTATGCGCGACAGGAGCGAGCGGAGACTGTAGCGCGCCGTGACGCAACACCACAAAAATAGATATGTGCTCCAATTATCAGCAGAGCTGCCTACTCTCCAAGCGTTTATAATGTGTGCGTGGTGCTTGCAGTGCAGACTGGGTGTGCAACTTCCACTGGTGGAGAAATACGATTCATTCACAAAGCATCAAGGTCTCAGGATAGGTATTTTAGATTACAACGAGCCTCAATGAATATATGACCATGAAATGGACTTGGGGTGCAGGGGTATAACATTCAAATTGATATGAAAAAAAAAGTAGTATTGTGCTCTACAAAGAGACCACAAAGAGTTTTAGTTTCATATTTAAAATTACTATTACATTTTCCATAATCAAAATTGTATACCTTAATTTCATAACATTTTTATGCAATTGTAATTGCTGTGTAAATGCCAACCTGAGCTTTCAGCATTAAACAGTCTTGTGTAAATGCATGAAAATACAGAATGCCCCCGCAGTACATGTATGAATTTTGCTGATCCCATTTAATTTGAACGGTAACAAAGATTAGTCTTTTTCTAATTGATTTTATCGGTTTAGATTTTAAATCTGAAACATACATTTAATAAGGCTAGAAAAAAAAACACTGGACTGCTGCTAAATTCCATTTACATTTATTTGTATAGCGCTTTTTCACAATATGGATATATTCTGATTTTATGACATAATATATATATAGTGCAACAGAAGGAATAATTTATTTCTTACAAAGTGAGGTGTACAGGTGCAACAGTGAAATAGTGACGAGGGCTATAAATAAATAAATAAATAAATAAATATATATATATATACACATACACACACTAGGGATGGGCATTCGATTAAATTTTCTCGTCGGGAGAATTAACGATCGACTATCGATTAGGCCTAATCATTAATATTTTTATATTCAAATTTATTATTTATTTAACTTTTTATAAATTAAAAATGCAATGAAAATACAAAAATACAGCGTGTTTTTCCTCGATTAGATCTTTATTACAAGATGATCAACTTGTGGCAGTTAAACTGGACGTTCGGTTAGGCTAAATTTGAAGATATACAGTATGCGCTGCGGTGCTCTAACGCAGCGGAACCTGCAGCTGCGAGTTGGCGTTCTTAAACAGAGACCACCGTTTGTTCCAAAATAATAAATAATAAAAAAAATCATGTTAAACAATAACTTAACCAAAAACAACATAATACTCTTAGATCTGACAGGTTTTGTCAAAATGTAACTCAAACCTATCCAAGGCACGGAGTCGAGAAAGGGTGAGAGAGATTAGCCTACCTAACAATCAATTAGGCTAGGCTACTTAACAAAGCCTCATAAAAAATAACTCACATACAACTTCTGCACCAGTCTACTGATTTTTGTTGAGAAAGATAAGCATGTTGATGACATGATCTGGGGTCAGACGCGACCGCAACCTGGTGACCGTTAAGCCTTGTTTACACTTTCGCCTGGCTCTTCAGCGCGAGTCTCCGCAGACTGCGCGCGCACCTCCCCAAACGGACGAGGCGTTTATAGTCGACGTGCTCGCCTGTGAAACACCGAATACCGCATTTTTGCCGCGCTCACCTTCGCGCTCGTGCGGACGCGTCGAGTGTAAACAAGGCTTCAGTCCAGCCGCTGAAAACACCGCTCTGTTGAGGGGACTGACGTTGCCGGGATGCACAGGTACCTCCGCGCTAACATGACTCACACTACGCAACGCAGCAGCATTAGTTTAATGATAATCGATAACAAATTAACGTGATCGACGAAATTCTTAATGATCAATAATCGATCGTCGATTAATCATGCCCATCCCTAATATACACACACACACACACACAGTTAAGTATTTGAACACCCTGCTATTTTGCAAGTTCTCCCACTTAGAAATCATGGAGGGGTCTGAAATTGTCATTGTAGGTACATGTCCACTGTGAGAGACATAATCTACAAAAAAAAATCCAGGAAACACAATGTATGATTTTTTAACTATTTATTTGAATTATACAGCTGCAAATAAGTATTTGAACACCTGTCTATCAGCTTTTTTTTGTCCAGAGGCTAAAGACTACAGCCAGTAGTAGAGGCTGTCCCGCATGTTCTCAGCCCGCCCATAGAGGGTGGATCTCACTCACAGAATGTACACACAGTGTCAGCCATCTTTTTTTGGAAGCTAAGCTAGCAGGCTCTTGTTCTGTGGAGAAAGCTGAGTAGTGGGGGGGGGGGGGGGGGGGGGTTGGGGGGGATTTTCTTCATTGCTAAGAAAATTCCCGCTCCTCCGTGAGAGATACGAGACCGGTGCGTCTCACAGTGATCATCAGTAATCACGCCACCGGCCTCGCGAGTGTCATGTTCACAGTAAACATGAGGAATGGCGACTGTAGAACGCAAAAGCCGAATCCCGGGCAGACTCGTCACGGAGACTCACTAGTTTAACTACTGCGCTCTGTTACCGGTCGCCGTGGCCTTCTAGAGCAGCAAAGCAAGTGCATTCTGGGAGTTGTTATCTTTCATTATAAGCCAAAAATAAATTTTCTGGATTTTCTCAGTCTAGAAAGCTCCAAATTCATAAAAAATATCACATTTCTTCTACATAAATTACCCATTTTAAATACACATTCATCTTTCCAAAGGTGAAGTATCCCTTTAAAGGAGCTGTATGTAAGAAATGTATTTCAATAATCATAAATTTTCCCTGATATGTCACTAGACATTAAGAAATCATGTTCATTTCAAATACTTATATCACTGACAACAGTAGTCCGGCCAGGATATTGTCATTTAAAAAGTGAAGTTGCAGCCCTCAACTGATGTTGATGTTGTCATGTTGTGTTTTGGTCTGATGCTCCACCCTCTACTATTTTTATGGCAACTCGGAAGAATACGCCGTGGTCAAACGAGGAGTGTGTGTCGCGACTCAGGGCTCGCGCAGAAGATTACGTCACGGCAGTTTCCTGCAGCGTCGCTATGACGACCAGGTACTATTGTGGAGGTACTATCTGCAATGGAAAACGGAGCGAAAAGCGAGCCGAACCGAGCTGGTACTGGTAATGGTAATGGAAAAGCGCCACAAGTCAGTAGTGTTGCGGCATCCGGGTTGCCAGCTCTGCTCTAGTTACCACAGCTGCTACAAACGTGTCGGAATCGGATCCTGCAGCATTTCTGGCAACCTCCAGTCAGTAATTTGAAAGTGATTGCAGTACCAGTTTTGGCCACAATCTTACATACGGCTCCTTTAACTTTGACTACATTACAGAAGACAATCTACTTCAAGAACTGACCAGTTACTGAATTAATGAATGTTGTGATACTAATATAAATTTGCACATGACTGCATTGTTATTTCAAAATAATTTCATTGACTGGTTATCCGCTATATAAATCTAAAAAGTTTAAATGCGTTCAAGAGATCAAGAGATAAAACCGATCGACCGGCCAGGGACTGGAATCTGCCGATTTTCCACACGATCGGCCTGGACCGGTGACCGGCAGTCTCACGTCTTTCTGATTCTGCGCCGGATTGTTTTGTTGCCGGAGGCACAGGCAATAAAAGTCAGCTTTGCGTTCTCACTCTCTTCTCTTCGACGGCAAAGTGATACACCGCGCTTAAATGCTCAAACACACAAAAATTGTCAAAATCCCCATCTTGGGGAGTTTTCAGTTAAACACAGTCCGTTTTGGAAACCAATTACTTGAGGAAGCTAATGCATATTGTGTAACAGTATATTAGAGCTGTGCATAAACTCTTAAAATTAGAGCCCGACCGATTTTATTTATATTTTAATTCAGAATACTGCAACGTTCTGGTGCGCATGTTTAAGATGTTAACCAATCAGAGCTCACTCATCGCGCCGTGCAAATTACAATGAAGCTGAGCAAAAACAACAGAATAGGGGAACGGGAGAAAAGAAAAGAAAATATGGATGCAGGTCAGAATAAAAATGATTTGGTGCCAAGGAGAAATTCAACATCAGTCGTTTGGGAGTATTTTGGATTCAGGAGCGAGGATGTGTCACAGAGCAAGGTAATTCGCAAGACCTGTGAAATAATTAATTGCAACGAAACGGGGCAATACTACAAACCTGTTCCAACACTTTAAACAGCTCCATTAAAAAAAAAAAGTAGGATCAATGCATGTCAACAAAGTCCATCTAAACTAACAAAAGCACACCTCAAAGCCAGCCTGAACCGACTAAACAAGTGAACATCGTTGAGAAAGGATCAAAACGGCACAAAGAAATTACCAACTCAATCATATAGGCTATCATATAAACATATGCAAAGAGTAAGACATGGTGCCTGCGTTACGTACATCGTCAGTAAAGACGGCTTCCTAAGAATAATACAAACACTCGACAAAAGATACCAGTTGCTATTCCCGAAATGTATGATGTCAGAGTCAATACAGTTAACTTATTCATGTTAGTTCATGGTGTATTAATTAATGTTAACATTAATGTTAATGTATGAGTAAATGCTAAAACGACAACACCTTGCTTTAAACTGTGGGCGAGGAGTTGTAGCGTTTATGTTTTAACAGTTGTTGCACATAATGTATAACATATCCTATACACTCACAATACTTTGTTTTCAAAGCTTTGAATTTACACATTGTTTTGCAGACAACATTGGGCAGGATGTACTTTTTTTGGTTTTGATAAAAATACAGGGAAAAAAAAAAATGGGGAAAGAAATTAAATGATTTCACAAAAGAAATAAAATTAACCGATTATCAAAATAGCCAGATGCAGCCCTATAACTGAATACTGTCTAAAGCCCAAACACTTAAAGATATTTATAGCTATTTCTAAAAATATCTTTAGTTTATTGGGCTTTATATCACACAGCTGTAATAAAGCGTAAGATATCTGGAGGCATATGCATCGATTGTTATATGGCACACCAGTATTGTCACATGACCTTGCGAGTCAGCTGAGAGCATGTGTTACAAACAGGAAATGGAGGGTGGGGTGAGCCGCAAAACTAGAACAAAAGACACACACACACACACAAACACTCAAAGAAAGAAAGATGCTCAAAGAAACGACTGATTAATGTCATATGTTCACTTCTGAGTGTTGCATTACTGAGTAAAACTGTAGTCGAGATGGCTGAAAGAGACAAGACCATTCCACAATAAGAGATGAACTCAGAGTGTTTATTTTGTACCCTGTGTTTAACTCTGTGTTAAACAGACTTCAGCCAGTAACATTATCAGCCGCCGAAACACAATACTGGCCTACACTGAATTAAAAACCACAGTCTGACCTTCCTGAAGTGATGTGTGACTTAAGTAACTAAACATATTGGTCTTCAAGTGTGTTTTTTTTATTATTATTTTTAGTGTTAAGTCATTTATTTCTCTAGAAGTTTATGTTATGACACATATGAGGAATAATCATCACATTAAGCCGTGAAATTAAAATATTAGCAACAGCAGTCTGTTGTGTCAGCAGGTTTCCCTGAGCAAAGCACTGGATTTGTGACTGGTAACAGCGATTTTGGTGGTAGTTGTCGTCCCAAAGACAATTGAGAAAGTATTCAAACCCCTTAAATTTTCCACATTTTGTTATGTTATGTATGATATAAATGTTATCTACTGGTCCCTAACCTTACCTGTGTCCCACCTCAAAAAGTGTTTTGCAATAAAAAATGAACTAAATATTTACATGGTTAAAGGAACAGGTCACTTCAAAATGAAAACTGTGTCAATTTACTCACCCTCAAGTCGTTTTAAACCTGTATGAATTTCCTCCTCCTGCTGAAAACAATGATATTTTGAAGAATGGTTTTAGTGGGTTTTTTCCTATCATGGAAGACAATAGAGTCAAAAATCTTTGGTTACCGACATTCTTCAAAATATCTTCCTTTGTGTTCAGCAGAACAAAGAAATTCATACAGGTTTAAAACGACTTGAGGGCGAGTGAATGATGACAGAATTATCATTTTGAAGTGAACCATTCCTTTAAACGTGCCTAACATAAAATGTATGTTTTTAAGTCAATCTTGTGTTACATTTTTTAATTAAAGAGTAAATATGTAAAACACATTGCCGCAATGTTGTAGATGTGTTATTTTTTGTATTCCAATTAAATTGTGTGATAACACTTATTGGCCATCTGCAAATCTAGAGATCGACCACAAATTGGTGAACCTGATCCAGTGTTGATGGCGAGGACAGAATGGCACAACAACAAAAAATCAGTTTGTGTGCTTCGCTGTACGGGCGAAACGCAGTTGTGCTCACTTCAGAGCTAAACTCAAAGTAAAGCTGTCATCTGATGGCACAGATTCATAAATAAAAAAAACACACACACAAAAAAAAAAAAAACACACTCTGAAAGCATGTCCACTCTCTCTGAGTGCCGCCACTGGTCACACAATCCTAACACACACCGGTCGGCTCTCTCACACAGCGCTTTGTGTCTGTCTGTAGCCTGAAGTGATGAAGTGTATAAAGCATTGAGTGTCCGCAGCATTAATGCACACACTGAATAGGCCTGACCGCTGTGTGTGTGTGTGTGTGTGTGTGTGTGTGTGTGTGTGTGTGTGTGTGTGTGTGTGTGTGTGTGTGTGTGTGTGTGTCAGCAGCCATGCACTAAGGATGGCGTTTGCAATATTTCCCAGCACTCATGCGTGGAGCAGACGCGCAATGCAGGAGGAGGAGGAGGAGGGAAATGATGAAGATGCTGGAGGGCACGTCTTAAAAGCCTGAATCTTTGACTCCATTCTGCCCTTTCAAAGCAACACGAGCGTCATCACTTGCCCTCCATCCTCAGGCCGCTGCTGCTCTAACATTAACACTACAGACAACATACTCGATATACAACGGCTGAAAGAATCAAGAAACAATCTTGCGTTGTCAAATGTTTACCAAAAACGTACGCACCAAATAAATGTTGTGAGGTTATCCTGCATTGACAATGCAAAATCTGTGCCCCCAATTGATTAATATTAAATACAAGTTAACTGTAATAAAATTGTTATTTTTCAATCTCATGTTATTGGTTATACTTCAAATCAATTTATCTAAGTGTGTGTGTGTGATTATATATATATACATAATATTTAACACACACACACACACATATACATACACATATATATATATATATATATATATATATATATATATATATATATATATAACACATACACACATTTATTTATTTATTTATGAACATTTATTAGAGGATCAGCCCCATGAGATGAAACATCTCGTTTTCATGGGGGTCCTCATATACACATATATACACATACTAGGACTGGGGCGGGATGGATTTTTTCTTACCGCGGTTGAAAAGCAAGAAATTCCCGCGGTATTGCGGTAAACCACGCGCGCAATACATCCCGCGTGCACACAAGCGCACACACAAAAGGCTAAAGCCTAGTTTATACTCGACGCGTCCGCACGAGCGCGAGTCTCCGCTGACTGCGCGCGTACCTCCCCAAAAGGACGAGGCGTTTATACTTGACGCGCTCGCCGTTGTGCTGTTCTGTGAAACGACAGCGGGCGACTGAAGTAATGGTCCTCTTAATCATCAGGAATCAACGTGAAAAGGAGAGAGGTCCACACGTGAATGTTTATTTTAGTACATCACCACCAATGACACTACAAAAAGAATTGAGTAAAATCCAGTAAACCCAACGCGCGTGACCGCCCACACCACAATGACATATTTTTGCGCACCTTCGCGCTCGTGCGGACGCGTCAAGTATAAACAAGGCTTTAGGCAAGTGAACTTAATAAGGAACATGTTTATTTAACATTTACTATTTCACATTTAGAACAGGAACATTTAGAACAGAAATGGACTGATGTCTAGACAAAACGTGCACATGTGCAGGCACTTTTTTTTTCTTTTTTTTTAGGTGATGACGGTGACGAGCTCAGACCCGCGGTAGGGGTCACGTGACCGCGGTATTGCGGTAATGCGGTAACCGTCCCAGCCCTAACACAGCCCTGTCAGTTTAGTGCAGCCATGTCTGCTTATTATATTGTATTTTAAGGAGCTTGTTTTGTGATATCTGGCAACTCTTCAGCTGGAGCTTTAATGAAGAAAGGAAAGAGTTCAGATGAGTAGAAAGAAAGCAGCATATGCAAACTGAACAGCAGATATTGATAGTGCCGATTAGTCTGGAGTTATTTAATAAAGCACAATTATAAACAACTTGTAACCGCGATGAGTTTACTCAAGGCCACCACTGCTCAGCCATTCATATTCACCTCACAGTCTTTCACAGCATTAAATGTGATGGTTTAGTGAGTGTTAAGTTGAGAGACGTATCGAATCAAGTGATTATCAGCTGGTTTACATCAGTTTGGAGCACTGTTGCATTCTCAATATTTAGTGATTTAGCCTCAGATAAAGGATATGTTCATTTGATTTTATAAGCAGGTATTATTCGTTATACACTCGTGTGCAAGTAAGTGTCAAATAAGCTTAACTTCTGCCTTCTTTGCTCCGACAAAAATCACGCTATTAACAGATATTTAAAAATAGATTTTTGAAATGTATGACTCGATTCGGATCGGTGGAAGATAGAATCGTGAATCATATGTGAATCGATGTTTTCCCCCACACCTAGACATTAGAGTCGAGCAGAGTTTTCCTGTGCTGTCAATGGCACATCTATTTATAACCTGCCATTGCAGAGGACAAGCAGCGCTGCGATCCACAGTCGTTCTGAGACCCTGCGGTGGAGAAATGAAGAGCTTGTACAAGCTGGTACAACAGCGCAATAGAAGCCACCAAAATATCTATCGCCAATACTGAGTGCAAGGTAAAAACTGACACTAGATTCTGAAATCTGACTAGGATTAATTGAGTATATCAAAAATTTGCAGTATTATTCAATAATAATATTGTATAAATTGCCTATAAACCATGTTGACCTGTTCTGTCACGACTTGTGAGTTCAGTTTTTAATAGCATCTCTGATTTAGATCTCAGATGAAAACTAAACACAGATATTTCAGAAGTCTGATTCATTTTCACGACTTCGTTCTTTTGAAGTGTCTGTTAAAACAAATGGATCCAAAACTGACTCCTCAGTTTGTCTGTCATCAGTAAAACTCGCTTACACAAATCTCCATCACAGATTTATTTCATTTATATAGATATGTTGTACCCGTTTCATTTATATTGGGGCATATAAATGAAATAAAAAGACTTGAATATACTTTCTTGTGCGTTATACATCCTGATTATAAATACATGCTGATTGATTAATTACGTTTACTAATGATCAACAAACATATTGACCTGGCAGTTTTTTTTTTTATTATTGGCATCAGCCAAAAAGTTTCTGTTTGGCTGATAAGAGTTCAAAATAGGACTTTTATTTTCACAGCACCTGAGCTCCCATTCTCCATCTTCATTAGCTGACTGTCTTAAAGGGGTCATATGAAGCTATTTTAAAAGTTAATTATTTTAATTATTGGGAGAAATGAAATAATTGAACATGCTTTAATGTTTATAAAACAAATGTTTTCACATACTGTACATTACTGTAGTTTCACTATTCCCAGAATGTCTGAAATGCGCTGATTTCTACAACGTCCCTCCTTCTGAAAAGCTCAGAGTGCTCTGATTGGCCAGCAGACCCAGTGCGTTGTGATTGGCCAAACACCTTAAGTGTGTTTCAGAAATGTAACGACGCCCTTATCATAAATCGCAAGATTTAGCATCCAAAGCTTATAAAGCATTTTTAAACAATTAATAATAATGTCATTGGTTTTACCGTATCAGTTCGAGCTCGACTTGAGAAAATCCTTTTAATTCACTGAAATTACGGCATTATGCCAGAGAATGTCTAATAGGAGAGAATTGGCACTCTCTGGTTACTTCCGGGTTCTGGACTGGCTGCAGTAACATGTCTGTCCATGCGGGGGCGCTCCCAGGCGAGTGCAGAATGCATGGGAGTCTATGGGGTTTCACCCCCAGAAATCCACTTTTCTCAGGATATAATTTTTTGCCTAGTAATTTGAATATTGTATTCGAAAGGAGATACAAAGAAATTACACATTGCTGGGTGTTAGTTTTTTTAGAGTCACTTATTTGCTTTAAAAAGTTGTTTAAAATGCCCATTAGCAGAATGCTATCGTGTTATGGGCAACAACAACAACTCAACCTGTAAGAAATGGAAAGGACATAAGTACTCAGTCATTCAACTTTCGACCTATAACCCATGTGTAACTTGCAAAACCTACAATAAAATTTTTTGATTTCTCAACGCCAATCGGGTGAAAGACCAATTTAGCCGTCTAGCCCCATTCATTCTGCACTCAGGCTTTCCGTAGACGGGCTTTGATTTTGCTAATATTTCACATTGTGCCATGGACATTTGAGGAAGTGATATCTGGACTTTGATCAAGCGTTTTAGGCAATCTGTGTTACATTGAATAAACCCCTTTGTGGGAGACTATGAGCTCTGTAACTTTCCTGATCATATACACCTGCACAAACACACTAAAGGAAAAGGAAACCACTAAAAAGCATCATATGACCCCTTTAACAGTTCTGTCTGATAATAGGCAGACGCTGTAATGCTTCTCATATATTGTCGGCAAATATGCATTTATATGATTTAATGAGTCTTTGAATATGTCACATTGATATTTGAATGCATAAAAACGCATGTGTGCTGTGCATGATGGTCTGTCCGTGGGAAGGACCCAAGCCGTGTGTGATCTGTGTGTGGACAGGAGAGTTCGGCTGTCACTGGACACGCTTGATTTCAAACTATGTGGCGCTATATGCAGTTTGCTGCTATGTCATATTCATAACACATTCACTGTGTACTGTACGTAAAATTAACATTATATGGTCTTTTCTTAAATACGACTTCACATTATGTCAATCACGCCTACACACTGCCCCCGAAACTTTCATTCGTCATTAAAAAAAAAATATATATATATATTTTAAATATCGGATCGGGTTCGATTTTCTGCGTTTTTTGTGCGAGCCACCGAATCACGAATATGAAAAGACGCATACGAAAATTTTGGACTCAAGTGTGCAAGGGCCTCTACAAGACATCAGCAATAAAAAATAAAAAACGATCATCCAATAAACTTTACCATTTTGACAAACAAGACATGACTACAGCTAGAAAGAAAAAAAAACTAATTCATACGATGAAGTTACTAAACACTGGTTACTACACACTTTCTTGGGCAGCAATGAACTCAAGATGGCCTGATCGCACAGCATCCACTTCCTCTTCTAGTAAAAGGTAAATTATATTGTCCACTGAACATGGGTGCCAATATTGTGGGTTTAATACATTCACAAGCACAGCAGAGATGTTGACATGACATGTATTTATTAATTCACCGATGAAGACTTTAACTGTCAGGGCTTCCTGTCAACGGAGTGATTAATGTAGTTGTGTGGACAGTGACATTCACAAACTGAACATCTGTGACAAATATTTGCTCTGGTTTTGAGGGAAGTGCGCATGTAAAAGTATGTAGGTCACATGACATACTGAAAGAGATTTCTGGTGAATTCACTTGTGATTGAACATAATGACATGAGGAGAGCCGTTCTGCCGGCGCGTCCATTAATGGGCCATTACAGACCACTGACACGAGCCTGGTCTATTTTAGGCCATCATAGTGACCACAATAACAAAAGACAACACATAATGCCATGATAAAAACTGCACTGAAGAGTAGTCTCGGATGTTCCCGGTCGGGCCAGTATCGTTCAGATTTGACCTGCTATTATTTTCACAATTTTTTTGTAACAAACTTATTCCAGAATATACATGTGCATTATATTTTTGAATGAAAATTATTTTTTCCTGTGAGAAATTTTCAAAACATTCAAATTTTTCCCCCATCAAAACCTAGAAGCTAAAATCTAGAACACCTAAAAATTCATAAACACCATTAAATAACGGGAAATAAATTCATATGAATTCATAAATTATGGGAAAGGGTTTAGAACATTGTTTTACTGTTCATAATGGATGAACTTCATGAGTCACTTCACCAGCATAAAATCTAGGCCTATTGACAAATGCACACAAGAAACTCAAAAGGTCTTCACAACAAATCCCCAAAATAAAAGTTTGGTTTAACTTGAAGAAATGAAGACAGAAATATATTGGCCAACTCAATATACGGTTTGAACCCCCAGAAAAATTCAAATGGAAAAAGTGGAATTTTGGAAAAAATATAAAATTTCAGAAAAAATAAAACAGATTTTATAGGGCCCTACAAAACCAAGCAAAGAAGAAGGATCGGAGCAACCAGAAATTGCTTACACACAATTATGCTAACGTGATCATGAAACAATCAAAAGCATGTAATAAATCAAAACAGCCCAACATTACTGAATGAAACATTGAGCCCGTGAAGAGGAAACGACTCGATCTACATCTGTGTTTTGATCATAGTTATGAATCTGACACACAAAGTCTTTGACAAAAACTCGATTTTCTCAGCTTTTTGTTAAAAATGTTGCTGATAAGTGTTAATAAAGAATGAATGAAAAGGGTGTTATGTTAAAAAGCAGATGTTCTGTTCTTTCTTTTTATATACGAGATATTCTTATACCCATACAATGTTTCCCATACATTCATTTATTTGTGCTGGCCCGCCACAATATCCAGTTTGAACGCCACAAATAGACTTGACTTTATTTTAAAATGCGTGAACTCTTGTGTACAGATGACTGGCTGAGCACCGCTCGGTCACATGACACGAACAAATTAAAACACGTGGCGTTTATACGCGTCTCTGCGTGTACTTGCGTCATCAATCACAGATGTTACTGACGGAGAAGACGACAGAGTTTACCAGGACCAACGGTAAGCATCACGAACACACACTCACCTGCACAAATCTGTCCACAACCCCTGCACTAAAGTCAGCTCTGAACGTGGACACCTGACTCCAGCACGTTTCTGCACGCATGTAATTAAGGCCAACTAAGGACAGCTAAGCTTAACGTTAGAACAGCTGGGTGGTCGATGGTAGCAGGTTGTACAAAGGCTAACCGATATCGACTGTATTGTTAACTTCTTTAACTCTGACGCTGAATGTTTGCTTCTTCAATCCAGATGAATATTGAAAGATATTTTCCACATATGAACAGATGTCTAGGAGTCACAAACTGAGCTCTTAGCAAAACAGAGTTAGAAACTGACACGCCGGGAAAGCTGGACCGTCGGTGACCAGTTATCCAGTTAATGTGACTTGATTGTTTCCAGGCTGAATCAGGGTCGGGAACAGAGAGATGTGATGCAGATGCAGAAGGGGAGATGGGCAAAACACAGATGTACAAGCAGGTCAGGTCAGGAAAGCTTATTTCTCAGGAAAAGGAGACTCATTTCTATTTTTCTGAAATGCCTTGTAGACACGACACCAACAAGCACGAAGCACAGAGGCATGGGTTTAATTCAGAGTGGCTGAAACGCCTCATTTTAAGTCACACAGCATGGTACATTTAATAACTACATAATTTGTGTAAATATTCAGAAATAATGTTTTCATTTCTCTTTTCCTTTATTAAAATTTCATCCTCTTCATTATTATTGTATATGATCCTACTGTGATAAAAAAAAAACTTGTGTTTTTTGTCATGTCCCATGTTTGTCACTAAATAATTGTACTTAAATTCAGGCCGTGTGAATGGGGTTACTGTGGCTGCAAGGACTCAAATAATGTAAAATACAGGGACCACCTTCAAGAACTTTATATTTCAGAAACAGTGCAAGCCGTACAGCAACACTCGGCAGCATTGGTGTCAGTGACTGGAAAATAAAGGTAGTATTTCCTACTAATCATCATCATCATCATATCTAATAGCCATCTTCTATATTCTTAACGAATCATCAGGAGGCAGAGATGAGATGATGTCCAGGAGCAATGGGCCAGACTCCAGCGAAAGGTAGGGCTGCACCATTATGACAAAAATCATAATTGTCGATTATTCGCTTGTAATTGCGATTATGACCATTTACATTGAATGATGTTTTGAATAGCCTTATACCATTGGGGGGGGGGACCCTTAAGATAAACTGTAGAAAGAAAAACACATCTTAAGCACTGGATAATGTAAGTGGACATTTTTTTGTAGTTGCGCCTTTGAACGATTACATAATTGTGGCATCCATAATCGTAATTGCGATTCCAAATTCGATTAATTGTGCAGCCCTAGCGAAAGGTATACAGAAGTTTTAAGGGTGTATTCACACCGGTCTTGTTTGGTTCGATTGAATCAAGCTCAAGTTCGTTTCCCCCTTTGGTGCGGATCTTTTGGGCAGGTGTGAATACAGCAGTAGGGCTGTACACTATCAAAATTATCGAAATATCGCAAATGTATATATCGCGATATGCATATCTGGGGTCATGAACAAATCACTCGCTGCTGTTGGCTGAATAACTTTTCTAGCTTTAATACATACATAATAGATCATTTAAGTTAATTTTATACACTGAGCATTATCGTATTGCATATCGAATATCGCATTATTTAATGAGTTATCGCATACCACATTTTTCAATATCGTGCAGCTCTACACAGCAGTCACACGCGTGCGGACTAAACACCCGTACCGAGACCCAGATGAAGAGGTGGTCTCGGCCCGGTTACAAACCAACTCTGGTACGGTTAGAATTTCTGTCCAAAGAATGAATGACCTTAGTACACGTGTGGTTTTGTTTACACATTTTGGTTCACTTGCAAAAAGGGCAGTGACTGTGAGAAAGTGAACAAAAAACACCAAACAAAAAGAAAAATCAACATTGTATTTGGTCCAGAGCAAAGCAAGTGAACTAGCAGACTGTCCAGGTGTGAATACACCCTGAAATAAAGAATTTCTCATCCTCTAAGAAGAAAAGGTAATTATTATTAGTATTATTCGGTTTCCTAAACAGACTATTTGGCCTGGGCATTGATTACAGTAGGGAGGGTTGTGTAGGATGTTGATCTGTGCATTATAGGTCGTCCACCCTTAGATAAGTGGCCTGGAAACACACCTTCACAGGAGAATCAATGATCAGGACATCCTCGGGGCCGTCAGTGTTTTGGGAACGCAATCAGCGGCACTATAAGATGGTACAGTCAACATCTCTCATGCAGGAATTGATGCCCTCAACATGAGAATGAGGTCCTGCAAAAGTGGTCCTCATTCAAGAATCGTGTCCTTACTGGGGTATTCAAGGTAGGGGAAATAAGGTCAAAGTGACTACAATCAGCTCTGGTTTATACACAGACACACACGGTAAATCAAATTTTGTTTCAAGAACCAAGACGAGCTCATGAGTCTGCTGGAAAGTGAGTTTGACAGGGTTCATACAGATTCTGTAAAATGAAATTCAAGGACTTTTCAAGCACTAATCCTTTGGTTTTCTAGGACTACAATCAGAGTTCTCACTTATCAAACAATATCTTTATCTTTCAAATTCTAAAAAAAAATAAAGTAGTAAGTAGATAAAAATAAATTTAAAAAAAAAAAGGTACAAATAAAGTGCAGCACATGCTATAACTGTGGTTATTTTAACCATTTAAAGGATACTATGACAAAGATATCGCTTTCCTTATTCTAACTGATTTTTTCCCCTCATGAATATGTGATTGACCTGAAGAATGAAAGCTATATCATATACTTGAACATATACAATTTTACGGTCATATGACTATGATTCAAGTATATGAAAAGTATGTGAAACGGCTCCATATCTATATCAAATGGGCTGCGGTGTTAATTTTGCATAAAAAGGTGGTTTGATTTTTTAAAAATAAACACTTATTTCACATGTATTGTCTTTCAATAATTCATGCACTTTTCAAGTACCTTTTCATAAATATGGCTGTTTTCAATGGTTTCAAGTATGATTTCAAGTACATTGAAGCAAAATTCAAGTACTTCACGCACTTTAAGCTCCTTATACGAACTCTCCCCCTTCCTGATCTTCTTGTGAGCATTGCTGGTTATCCCAGTTTCCACTGTTGAATCTGAATGTGATTACTCAACCATGAACAAGGTAAGTGCATCCCTTTGAAAAGCACAACATATAATTACGCATTTTTGTTACATTATGCTGTGGTATTTTAATTTGTTTGTTTTTGTTTCATCTTTAGGTAAAAACACACCTCAGAAAGAGTTAACAGAAAGCAAAAAAAGGTCATGTGACTGTGTGGCTCCGTTCCAAAATGGTGTGAGCTGTCTACCTATAGGCATTTCAGGCATCATGGGTGAACAAACAGCATTTCAAAAGGTTAGCAGCATGATTATATGACCGTGCTTCTGTTGGTCCTATTCTAAGGCAGCATCACAAGTATTGTTCAGGGAGAATGCAATCCCAGAATGCACCATATCAAGCTCAGGGAAAACGTTCATTTAAGATGGCAGATGACAAAAATGTCCATTATAAACATAATTCACTTAACACTCAAGAATTAAAAAAAAATTAAAAACATTTTTAAAAAAGGACTATTTCTCACAATATCTGTGCATGTATTCTGATGTTTGCTAGAGCATTGCGTCATTAGCTTATCAACACACTATTGTGACACTCAGAGATACTTTGCATGTTACTGAATACACAGAGCTCAAAACTAGCCGAGCACGAGGATGCCGTCTTAACAGGTAGTTGCTTATGTAGAAAGTACACCGCAGGTTTTTGAACAAAGCTCTCATTTCTCATGTTGTTTCTGTCGTCAGTTTACCACTGGACGACTGTAGGCCAGAATGCAACATTTAACACCGTCTAGACCAAGTCAGACTGATCTCGCCAAACCCAGATCCTTCCGGCAAACCGACGCCGGCATCTGCCTGCGACCAAACCGGTTCCTCTGGATGCTCAACTCTGTCACACACGAAACACACAGCAGTTTGACGGCACACGCAACCGACATCTTCACACAGCTGATTTAAAGCATTTCCTCCATACTGTAGAACATCTGAAAACAGATTTACGAAAAGTAAAAAAATAAGTGTTTTACGATACTGGAATTTCCAACTTCGATACGGTACATTGAAAAATATCGATATTACCACGAGCAAACCTGAGATAGAGATCATTTATCATCTCATTCATTTTTGATAATTTGGTTGCAATAGCTTTCACACAGCACATTGAGCCTTTATTTGGGGCGGCAGTGGCTCATGTAAGTTGTCTAGAAGTGACCAGGTGTGGAGGTGTCCATGAGCAAGACTAACCCCGGCTGCTCCCGACGAGCTGGACGGCCTTGCTTGGCTGACACCGCCGTCGGTGTGTGAATGAGTGTGTGAATGGGTGAATGTTGAGGAAATAAAGCGCTTTGGTGGCCATTGGGTCTGTGGAAGCCCTATATAAATGCATACACTGTAATCATAGAACTACATTTACAAAAGAAAGTAAGAGTATATTAAAAAGTCAGTAATAAAATAATAACAAATAAACAAATTGACAAACAATAGCAATAATAAATACAATAGAATAAAGAGAGAAATTAAATAAACAGTGCTTTTTCAGGTGGGTCTAACAGTAGAATTCAGGTAAGAAATAATACTGAAAATGTAGGTTAATGACTGAAGTTCATGGTTTTGTATATTGCTTCAATGTATGTAATGTGATTCATATGGAGCAGGCTTAGTTTGGCTCAAGGTCAAGGACCTGGTTGAAGACTTCTGGAATCCCAATGGAAACAAAGAATGGGGGGAAAAAATATGCCAAGAAAAATAAAAAATGGTTGAAGAAATGGCCGTTCACTGATGCTCTCTGCAGTGAACACACAGTCACATGAGACAAAGCAAATCATGACAGCTGCTCTGCTTTCCATCAGGATCAGACACCGTTCAGCTCAACGCTAGCAATATCAACAGCCTTTATTCAGAATGCAAATGGTGTGTTTTCACATGCAAAAGCATACTAGCGTAGAACCAGCGCTTTGTTTATTCAAAGCAGCACACGATGGTCTAATAACAGACGTGTATTCAAACGACCTGCGAGGAAAAGGGTGGCGGCGTGGGTCAACCACCATGAGCAACACTCGTCACGTTAAATAGAGAAGTTGTGCCGTTCTCATACATGCCCAGTACTGACTGTAGTGTAAGGATAGCTTACACGGATAGCTTGTGGGCGGCAGTGGTTCAGTGGTTCATGTAGATTGTCTACAAACTGGAAGGTTGGTGGTTCAATCCTCGGTTCCACCTGACCAAGTGTGGAGGTGTCCATGAGCAAGACACCGAACCCCGGCTGCTCCCGACGAGCTGGATGGCGCCTTGCATGGCTGACACCGCCGTCGGTGTGTGAATGGGTGAATGTGAGGCAATGTAAAGCGCTTTGGTGGCCATTGGGTCTGTGAAAGCGCTATATAAATGCAGTCCGTTTACCATTTACCATTTACTTACAGTTCATTAAGCGAGTTGGATGTTAGCTCAGCAGCTGCTCTGATTCAGCCAGTTCATTCAGAGAAAGATTTAAACCGCTAATTCTTTTAGACCAATTACTAATAATAATAAAAAATAAAATAAAATAAAAAGTCATTTGTTTGTGAATCAGACAACACTGCTCGCACTGTATGGACGACTCAAAAGAAAGATGTGCTTTAATCACACTACACTGTTTTACACCGCTTTCAATTCAAACAGCAAACTCACATTTACAACTTTGTATGAAATTTTATTTTGTTTGACTTGACACTATAGATTCAGCAGTGGCAGGAAACACTGTTTATGGTTGGGTCCCACATCATTTTCCATATTTTTAACCTAAAATAAAAAAATAACTCCACAACTTTTGTCCATGCCTCACTGATGTAATATAACTTATGACGTTCCAGCAAATTCCTAATATGGACACAGGCATCCAGCTATCACTGTAGACAATTAACACATGACTGAGACAATATATGGTTTATCTGTACTCTCGGGTATTTTCATAAGAATAAAGTATAGGCCTTTTTATAATGCAATGCTAATCGATATAGTATTACAGTAAAGAACACTAAAAAATATTATATTTTCTGCCAGATTCTGTGATGAGAAGCCACTTCAGATCCAAAATCAAAGTTATTTCAAACACTCGACTGATTTTATGAAGAAGTGATTTGAGTAAAAACGTAATGTTTTGCTTCTTAAATGCACATTAGTAGTAATCAAACTCACAGCACGTGTATAACTGAAGTAGCACACATACAACGGGCATATATTTACTTAAAGGGTCCGTTCACACAAATTTTAATTCTGTCATTAATCACTCACCCTCATGTCGTTCCAAAGCCATAAGACCATCATTCATCTTCAGAACACAAATCAAGATATTTTTGATGAAGTTTGAGAGCTTTTTGTTGTTTTTCTGCACACAAAAACCATTCTCATTGCTAAGGGATATATTCGATACCTTCTGATAGGCGGCTGTTTCAAATACTCCCGTGTGTGCGTTTAAGAATCGTTAAGTATTGTAGCCAATCACAGACATATCTGTTGAGCAATAAATACGCAATAGGCAACCAGAGGTGTCAGAATCCACTCTCAGTTTTTATGTACCGAAATTGGTAGGGCTGTATTGTCCCAGTCGATTAGTTGGTCGATACGTTCTGGTTCAACCAAAATTCTGATTGGTCGATTTTTTGCCGCGTTCATTTCATCAGTTTTGCCGCGCTGAGGCGCGCTCATTTCATCAGGTGGAAAGCACTAACTGCTAATGGGGGGGTTTTCAGAGTACCCTTGTTTCACAGGTAACAGTCTGTCTTCAGAACACCCCCCTTGTTTTCACCTTTTTTGGATTAGCCCAAACCAAGAGAGAACGATAAGTATAGATAAGCTTTGATGCTGAATACTACTTATTTAATTTTGAGAGTGTTTAATTGTCAGTCCTCAGTGTGGTAACATTTTGTTAAAATTGATAAAGGGAAAAAGGTCGAATGCAAAGTTTGCAAGCAACAGTTTTCCACAGCTCGACGACAAACATGACATATCATCTAAAAGTGGTAAGCTCACTTGTCTGCGTTAGCTTGCCCTTTCTGTTTTGAGTAGGCTATGAACATATCAGAATGTGCATATTTCAATGTTTTAGTGTGATAACCTAACTTTTTATTTTTTATTTGGAGCCTATATGCGCAATTGCGCTGTGCCGACTGTGTGTTAGTTTTGAGCCTAAGATGCTTTATTTTTCAGTTATGCACTTTATTTCGTTTCTGCTCTTGACCTGGTTTGTTTAATAAATATATTTTTTTTATTAAAGTGGACGTGCCTTTTGTGTTTATTAGGAGTAAAAGCTTTAAGTTAATAGTCGTTTCGTGTCTCAGCCGCGAAGCTGAGCTCATGTTCAGCCTAGCTCGGTGTGAGGACATGCAGAGCGGCTGATAGTGTCTGACAGTTATAACTTATTATTAGAACATATGACAAAAATAATTGTCTAAATTATGTTCCATATTCCTCAACAGTTCTTGTGATGATATCACTAGTTGACAACATTGTACTATTTTCGGAAATCATAGGCTATGATATAGCGCAGGTGCACGTGATGCAGCGCTGCAGAGCCGACAGACTCGTGTGTCAGACTCATTTCAGCGCTAAATAATTAGGTCAAAAACTATTTAATATACTGCAAATAGCCTACTAGTTTTTTATGTTTATTTATAATTCATTTAGGCGGACAACAAGGCTACCAAGTACTGCGCACAGTGCACAGCTAATTCATTTAACGGTTGTTTTTTTTTAGCGTCATTTTTAGTCTATTTTTTGTCGAAAATTTCAGGACTTCAGTCGACCAAGATTTTCTTTGGCTGAATACAGCCCTAGAAATTGGTACAGAGAACCGTGAAATTTCACTGGTATTGGTACAGACTACTGGAAATTTGGTACCATGCCAAGCCTACATGGAACACATTCATACTATGCAATCATTAAAAAAGTACTTTCTGTAAAGTAATGGTGTTTTCACACCCGGAAGTCTGCACCAAGGTCCGAACCAAAGTTCATGTTTTGACACATTTTATACATTCTGTAAGTTTTGGTTTGGTTTCACATTTAAATTATGCGAGCGCACAAAAGAGCTTTACCGGACATGCTTGCGTCCTGTCGTCATCATCTATGTGGGCTGCATCTTGACATGAATTGGTTTGTAAACGGACGTGCGTCTGACGTCAGCGTGTTGTCAATTCGGCGGGTAACTTTGACAAGAATGAATGAACAGACGCATAACCTTGCCACTATACTGTTTTTCTTACGTCATTACTACCTGCAGCACCGACTATACTCGAGGCTAAAATGAACGTCCTCATTGTGCAAATAGTTTTATCGTCGCCGGCAGGAAAGGAGGAGAAGACTGAAGCAATCCTGCAAGATTCAGGAGAAACTTCCTGTAAATGGTCTGAAAGTCCAAACCAAACAGAAAATGCTTTCACACTAGAAACAAACCAAACCTTTGTTCAGTTTGATCCAGACCGAGACTACCTCTTTTCATCAGACCGAATATCATCTGTGTGGTCCGGGAGAGGTTTCACATCTTTAATGTTGATTCGGATCAAACTGAAAAGTCAGAAAATCCGGACCAAACAAGGAAGGTGTAAAAGGGCCCCAAGTTTCAAACTGAAATTTTGAGTTCAGTTCCAATCCTGCTTCAACACACCCCTCTGTATTTTTTCAAGTATAAATGGGTGATCGCCCTAGACTTTAGCATGCAAAATTTCTTTGGACAATGTAATGAACGAGATACGTCAAGCTCCGTGATGCCATTTTTGAAATAAAAAATTAAACATAAAACAAATGTAAAAATATACCATCTACTCGTTATATACAACAATGTTGCAAACCAGCAGCTTTACAGTTTTGGGATTTTTTGCTTTTTTAATTAAGATTGAGTGTTGCACTGCTGTTCAATATACTATTGGTCATGTGTTTTCACGTAATACGAATTTGCAGGTCCAAGTGCGTCAAACTTGAACTTTGCAATGCAGTTAAATGAAAATACTTTTTTGCATGAGCTTGTATTTCTGATGTCCAGTATTCACATGCCCTTTTAATCCTGAAAAACTGAATTCGATGGTCCAGGTGTGTTTGAGCAAAACTCTGAAATGTGAGCTGGCTTGGTTTGATTTTACTCCCATCAGAAGGCAAACATGAGCTGATGCGCTACAACCTCGTCATTCATACAGATTAGATTACGTGACGCTCTACAAATACTGACACTAACAAAAATATGCCATGAGAGCCAGCTACAGTAAATGACAGCACGCAGTGGCATGAACTTTGCTTAAGGATTAAAAAAAGATCAAATATGCTGAAAGGGCATGTCAACTGTAAAGACAGCTGGATAAAACAGACACGAGTCAAAATCAGCACTATCACTGACCAAACCCATAATCCTAAAGCCGCCATCTACAGACGGGAACAATTTAATCCTATTCAGAGCCGCGGCTGAAAACATGAAGTGGGATAAAAAGAGATTGGGGGGGGGGGGGGGGGGGGGAGCATTACAACAAAAGCAACAGATATCCACGAGCTTTACGTGCATTTTGCATCTTCTTGCATATTGTAATGATGCCAATTTTAACATTTGTAAAGTCCCCCTGTGGTGAAAATCAAGTTTTTAATGTAGTTTATATGTCTATCTATGTGGTGTTTTTAATATGCTTTGAGACAAACCATGTGTAAGTTCATAAGTCGACAGCATTGCTGAGTATTTTCTCCTTAAAACTGCAGTGAACCAAAGACAGTCTCAAAAACATGGTGTGAAATCGCTGGTGTTTCTGACGTCACAAACGACCTTGTAACCAATCAGATCAACGTGTGATTGTCAACGAGTGGGTCTCTGAGTGAGTGAGTGGAGGCGGGGCTAATAATAGAACCATGCATACTAAATGAGGCAAGGGTGTAGGGCTGTCAAAATTGCTCAAAAATGACGTTCGAATATTCCCTCTAAAAAAACCACATATATTCGAACTATTCGAATATCTGTTTGCGCATTTTGTCAATGACGCGCATTACGTCAATAACAGGACAAATTAATACAAAGAGACACAACTACTTGTATAGGTAGCTTATTTAAGTTTAAACATATTTGACAACGTATTAACTTACACAAAAACAAGTAAATCAACTAATGGCCAAGACCGCAGACCTTACTCTCGCTCGCACTCGCAGGCGCTCTCTCTCGCTCTCGCCCTCACGCTCTCTGCGCATAACGGTTTAAATGAACAACAATACACACATGTTGAGTGCTGATCAAGAGTTTCGTGCAAGCAATTTAAGGTCGCGACTCTTGTCCTAAATATAGCAGGCTTAATTCAGTGATTGAAACAAATATTATTAACATTAATTGAAGTTTTACAGTATAGAACCGACATTGAACTCTCCGAGGCGCAGCTCGTGCTGTGGTAAACTGCTGCTACTATGGCTATTTCGGGGACGTCTGGCCACGCCCCCTTGGCGGGCTCTGTATGATGTAATGCTAGCTCATTGGCGCACACGTTCGAGGCGCCCGCGCCATTGGATGTGCAGTTGCCGCAGCACAGCCAATGAGTGAGCCAGACAGTCACTGTGCTATCTGTGCAGCTGGAAAATGCGTTTTACATTTTAAGCTTCAGAATTTTGCCACTAGCAAAGCAGACAGCCGCGCCTCTGCTACCGCGGGCATGTTTTTCCACATGATTCGAATATTAATTTTCACCTTCGAATTTCTGTTTTTTTAAACTATTCGAATATATATTCGAATTTAGAATATTCGTTGACAGCCCTACAAGGGTGTCAAGTTACATTCAAACTACATGCAAACTATTTTAAGGCATGAATATGATCAAAGATGAGCCGGGGTTAGTCTTGCACATGGACACCTCCACACTTGGAACCAGGGATTGAACCAACCTTCTGGATTGTAGACAACCTACATGAACCACTGAGCCACTGCCGCCCCAAGGGGTAGAAAAGATACTTTATAACACGTGGTCCGGTTGAACTGCTGGTCTTGCAGTAACAAGTCAATGGTTTCATTCAATTGCCGCTGATATTAAACCCGATTCAGGGAAGTTGCTCAGCAAGATTCACTTTAGACTGGTGTTTCACCATGACAGTAGCTGACCTATAAGAGAAAATTAACCATAAAAGACATTTGCACCAAGGTTCCCGCTAAAACCTCCTGAGAACGCGGCACTGGGTTACGAGACATTTACATTTCTAGCCGTTCTGGACTCTTTTCTGCTGCCGCAAAATTTGGTGTAGAAACAATATTCACTCATAAATTGCTAGTAAATTTAAGACTGAAACAGTCCTCTTCTAAAATGTACTTTAATAATCTTTTTTACAGTGCAGTAACTGCATGCCATATTTGACACTCTGTGGACTTGTGTCGTGAATTAAGCGCCCTGGGGGGATTTAAGACGGTTTAAAAATTATAAAGGAAAAGGTTTTCTTCTGAGACTTTGTTTGCTCTCTTTCACGAGTGTCCTGTGAATGTTTGCAGGGCTTTATTTCATTCTGACGCTGACGTTGTGTTACATAAGACACAAAGCGCAGCCCACCTTACAGCTCAAATCCCTCTAAAGATGACGGATGTGCAGGTCCATGAATCTTCAGACATTTTTTTTTTGGTGCAAAAATTGCTATTTCAAGTGTATTCAACGCAGCTGACATAACTAAATTCTTATTGGTAGCTGAAAACAATCTAATTAGCCAAAATATTGTCATGTCAAATTTTGTGAATGATATCAAATTGAACTGAGCTGGAGATTCTGTGAGAGTTTACTAAATCTATACAGCTTTGTTTTCCATGTATCTGCTCCAACACACTGTGCTGCATTATGGGAATAAAAAACAACGTACAGTACATGATGTGTTTTTCATGGTACATCTTGTACATTGATCAGATTAAAGATATTCAAGACATTATAACTGAATGAACGTGCAGATTCACTCTCTGACAGTAGGTGGCGCTTACAGTCAGTCAAACACTATTTACATGTTTCAAACAGTCATTCAGGTTTTTGTATTCACCACGTTGTTTATAAAACAACACAAAAAAATAGTAATGTGTTTGTGAGCGCCAACAAGTCAGTTTTATGTAAAGGCAGCGGATTCGGACGTGACCGAATCAAGAATCTTACTGGTCCCATAAAAATAAATCCATCTTACTGACAGCATGTTGTGAACGCTTGTGTCTCTCTGAAAAGCCGCATTAACGGTTGTTCTTTTAAATTAAAATGTTTATTGCACAGATTTTCCACACCAAATATTTGCCTTGGTGTGAGGACTAATTCAATCAGAAAAATCAGTCAAGTCTTGACAGATTCATTAGAAAGCAGACATTTGTTTGTGACACAACTACACTATATTTGTTTTTGTGCGCAGCCAGCAATGAAAATGCACCAGAAATGCTTTGTCCATTTATTGTCTTTAATACAGATTTAGTTGTGTGAATGACATTGATACTTGTTTAAATAATAGACTGAAATGATTATTAGTGCTAAAAAAAAAATATATATATATATATATAAAAAACCTTGCCGTTTGAATGCACCCTCCAACCCTGCAAGATCACTTTGTTGGAAATATAGGCCTAATTCATTTCCATGACCATGGGAATCCTTTCATATTGATTGTGCATACAAGTCGACATGAAATTAAAGTTGCCCTTGTCTTTTCGTCTCTATTGTGTATATCCGAGTGAAACGCTTCTGGAACAAGAACACATGTGGGCGGGGCTTGAGTGTGTCTGTGGGGAATTGATTGGATGGTTGTGGTCTGCTATTGGCTGATCTCATGTGAGTGACAGGTTATAGCCCCGCCCACATCATCGAAGAGACGCTGCAAGAGGAAGATATTCTGATTCAAGATTACCAGGAACATGAATAAAATAGAATAATAAAAAAAAGATGTGCATGGATAATTCAATGATATAATATATAAACACTGCAATACTCCATAAAAACCAGTTAATTTGGATTTCATAGTGACTAAGAATCAGGTGTGTAAAGTGTGATTCATTTATACCCTGCAGAGTTCAGCTCCAAACTGAATGAAACTGAAACCAGCCAATTATATCGTCAAGATTCCCAAAACTACAGGAAAACTGCAGGACTGTAACCCTGTGACTGATTTATAGAAGTGATATTGAGAGCATTAATGTTTCAGATGTAGAAGAGTATGTGTAACGTGTGGTAAGACATACAAGTGACTTGAGAGTCAGCTGTATAAGAACCGATGCTATTTGAGCGTATATGTAATGTTTTTTAGCAGTGTATGAGAGCATGCGTGATGTGTGAGTGTGTGTGAGGCAGGGCTGTGTCTTCATCAGTCGCCATCTTGTTGGCTGCAGCAGCTGTAGGCCGTGAACACACACACACACACACACACACACACAGCACTGTGTGCACATAAACACACTAGTGCTGACACACACACACACACACACGCGCGCGCCCGCGTACATGTTTCGGCAGGACAGTAGATGCGCTTTAAACGGACACCGGCATTATTACATACAATCACAGCAATATGATTGTGAACTGTGATGAAACACACGGATGCTGCTCTTCCTCATTGACATTTCCGCCACGAACACAACCGTAAATCACTAGTACACAACACAAACACACGTTAAATAGATCGAGAAAATCCCATTAACTCCCGTTTAAGGTCGTTAAAAGCACAGGCTCAGGGTTAAAAACCAATCAAAGAAGCACTTCATTCAAACACACACATCCGCGGTGTTTGAGTGCTTCATCGAGGATTTATCATGGAGAAAGATGATGTTTAAACGCACAAACAGTGCGACTCCATGATGAAGTGAAGTGGGGGAGGTAACGTTAACGTTAGTTTGGCTTTATCCTCCATCTTCACTGTCCATTTCATCATCATCATCTGCACCAATGCAGGCATAAAATACTCAGCAAATCAGGATTTAAATTTAAAAATTCAAACGAAGAGACCGTTTAACACCCTTGTAACGGAAATGCGAGTGCCCGACAGCAGAAATCACCTGACAGTATTTAACATGAATATGGAGCCCGATTATGAGTGCTGCTAGTCAGCTAACAGCACATCTCTGCCACATGACCGTGATTTGAGGAAGTTAACACATACTAAACCACTCATGTGGCCTAGTAATTTGATATTTGCTGCATATATTGACAAATAAAGCCACAGTGGCTGTTTAATGTGTTTGTGAGTCCAGCAGCGGCCCCCACCCCAACCGAACCCCAGAGCCGAATACAGGCAATCAGGCGACCGTTAAAGAGAAGATAAACACTGACCTGTGTTTTTTCGGGACAGTTCGTTGTGTATGTATCATTGACTGTAAACAGCGAAAAGGGCTCCACAGCTGCCCGACCTGCAGACAGTCCGTCAGTCAGTCAGCGGAGAGCGGCACTCCCCGAACCCGCAGCCGCGACAGCTGCAACCGCGCCGATTCTTGCCCAAATAACGCACGCTTCACGCAAACGCCTTGTGGTAAATGTGACCAACAAACGCTCGGTCCAAATTTAGCCTTTCTGTACGTCCCACGCGCCTCGTTCTCCGGTGCTGGAGTGGTTCTTCTGCGTTCCGTGTGTCAGGCTCTCGCTCCGGCCATCAGACAGCAGAGATGGGCGCGGTGAGTGACCCTGCTCTCAGGGCTGGGAAACCCCACGCTGCGCCTGCGTCACCACGCAACCGATTCGACTGTTTTGGCGCGAAATCACGGTTTTGATATTTTAATAATGATGGCGGCTTTAACGGTCATCAGCATCGTAAATCCTTTTTATATATATATTTTTTTTAAATGTATACATAATGTGTGTATATATATATATATATATATATATATATATATATATATATATATATATATATATTGTATTATATTACTTTTGCATCAAATTACAACAAAAAGAAGAAGTAAATGCTGCTGTGATGGTGGCTGCATCCGAAATCACATAGCCTACTTTCCTATAGAACTAGGCAAAAAGTGACAGAAGAAGTAGGCAATGTCCGAATTCACAGTCCTCATAAAAGAGTAGGCAAAAAGCAGTGGTGTGTGGTGGTGTTTTATAATGAGGATCAAAGTCATCGCATTTTTATACATAGCCTATTAAATGTAAATTTATGTCTCTGTTACACTTAATTTTCCTGGTTAAATAAACCTTACATCAAAAAGAGAGACAAAACATAATTCTATTTTGTATTACACTATGTGATGTTCTATTTATTAAAACCAAGTACACATTTCATCAAATTAGTGTTTTTACAAATTTTTACATTTATTCCAAAATGATAACTGAAGGTAGAAACAATTTAAACACTATATAGGCTATTATTTTTTAATTAATGTTCAGCTTTTCTTCTTTTTAATAGTCAGGTTATTTTCATCAGTTATCAATCTTATACTGTCACATAAACAAAGATTTACCTTTAATTTCACCAAGTTTGATCTTGACATGATATAAAGCGGTGATAGTTGTTTACTTAACAGAAAAGGAGTCTGTTTTATACTTTTTAATGTCATATTTTGTAATATTCACGTTTTTTTGTGTGTTTTTTTTTTTTTGGAATATCAATTATTTTCTCATCCAGTTTCTTCTTTTAGGGTACACTGCCTTCCTTCCCTCCTCGGACACCCCTTGCAAAAAGTACCCGGATGATCTACTGCTTCTGGTGAGATTCTGAAGTGTGTATTTGATGGACACTTTACTATCCCATGAGGCCACGGGAGAGGATTTATGAATGACAGTGAAGCAACACAACTGGTATCACATGATAATGACAACATGGCGGATGTAGTACATCCAGATTAGATCCATACTACACACACTCATAGAACATACTTTTTTAGCGGTCGTGAAATAATTACTTATTCAAAATACTACTCAAGAGAGCAAACGATTTCGAGCGCAGCTGCTGTTTCTAATACAGTGGCTGTGGGAGTGACGGTAAAGTTGATTTATTTTTCTCTCTTCTGTTACCCTATCTAAAGAAGATGAGGTTCTAGATCTTTAAGACCCAGAGAATTGACCAAAGTATACAGGCACAAGCCATTAACACCAGGAATAGCCCAGTAATGGCTACTCGCATAAACCATATTCCTCCTTCCAGGTTGCATGGAGAAAACATCCTGAGGATAAACAGGATAAACATAAATGCTATAGCGTAAATGTGAGCATTGTCCTCAAAACATTATACTAACAGATCTTCCTAACAGAGTGATTGTTAAACACTGCCTTGTTTGATGGCAAAGACTCATTTGGTGGACGCCTATACCAGAACCCTATAGCAGAACCCTGTACCAGAACCCTATACCAGAACCATGTACCAGAACCCTATAGCAGAACCCTGTACCAGAACCCTGTAGCAGAACCCTGTACCAGAACCCTATACCAGAACCATGTACCAGAACCCCATACCAGAACCCTATAGCAGAACCATGTACCAGAACCCTATACCAGAACCATGTACCAGAACCCTATACCAGAACCATGTACCAGAACCCTATAGCAGAACCCTGTACCAGAACCCTGTAGCAGAACCCTGTACCAGAACCCTATACCAGAACCATGTACCAGAACCCCATACCAGAACCCTATCAAAGATCACAGAACTCCAGCTGTCCTCTTTTATTCACAGCATTACTTTCAAGTAATCGATTCAAATTCCCTCTGTGTTATTCATTCAGTAAACTGAAGCCTGCATTCTTTATAACGTATTAAATTTTTAAAAGTGATAAAACGTCTCCAGTTACTTACGTGACCTCGGTTCCCTGAAAGGCAAGGAACGAGACATTACGGATGTCGTATATGGGAACTCCTCTCATCCTTCACTTCCGCTGAAATCTTATAGGCTAACGCCAGCAGAGCCGGCCAATTGACGCGAATATGCAAATACTGACACATCGTAGCAGTATTAATGCGAGTGAAGCGTCAATTACCTTCAGAATCGATCGAAACACTAAAACAATAGCGAACACGCCGGCGAGCGTAATGTCTCGTTCCTTGCCTTTCAGGGAACCGAGGTTACGTAAGTAACCGGAGACGTTCCCTATCAAGACTACGGAACTTCGACATTACGGATGTCGTATATGGGAACAGTATAGAATCCCGCCGTGGCAGCAAAAAACAAACCACTGACACAGATCCAATACCAAGACCGCCCTCCCGGTATGCAAGCCTTCCTATAGGCTGAGATTGGCCAATAGCGAACCTCTAACCTCTGATAGGCCCAAAGAGACCAATCACAAGCTCACAAAACACTGCCAGAATTTGCATATCCTGAGCAGTATAACCGGGAAATTTTGCACTGCCAGTAACAGGGCAACACAACAGTAAGAAAAGGCCAACGCATAGCGGTGACAACAGTAAAAACGCACAAAAACACACAGAACAACTCATGAGCAAAGCGCAGAGCAGCTCTACAATGCTGTGTATGCAATCAACTCACCGAAAGCAAATCCAACTTGTAAAACCTGGCAAACGTGTTCTGAGAAGACCATCCAGCCGCAAGACATAAATCCTGAATAGACATACCCTTAGTCCAGGCCCACGAAGAGGCTACCGCCCTAGTCGAATGAGCCTTGACGTTAAGGGGGCAGTGCCGTTTTTACCGAAAGCTCCTTAATGGCAATCGAAGCTAAGGGCTCGAAAGGCGGTCGTGACAAAGCCTCCAAAACCAAAGCCAAGTCCCACGTCGGCACCGAAGGCGGCCGTGCAGGGCATAATCTCCTAGCTCCCCTGCGGGCTTGCCCAAGCAGACCGCTCCCCATCCGGTGGACGAAGCGTCCGTCAGGACCTCCACGCGCTGCGTCACTAAACCCATAGGGACGCCCGAGCTGAAGAGATCTGGGTTTTTCCACGGGGTCAGGGCGCGGGCGCATCCGTGGGTGACCATAATGCGCTTGTGGCCGGAATACCACGCACTCGGGGGAACGCGCGTTTTCAGCCAGTGTTGAAGCGGCCTCATATGCAGCAGCTCCAGATGACACACTGAAGCTGCCATCCGTCCCAATAGTCTCTGAAATTCCTTCAGTGGGACGAGCCTGCCCAGTCTGAAGAGACCGAGAGAAGAACTCAGAGCCTCCGCCCGCTCGGGGGAGAGACGCGCTCTCATTCTCACCGAGTCCAAGCATACCCCCAGGAAAGTGGAAGTCTGACTCGGTGTGAGCACACTTTTCTGGAAGTTCACCCTCAATCCGAGCATCTCCAAGTGATGAAGGAGGGCTTCCACATGGCTGACCAGCTTCTCTTTCGACTGCGCGAGAACCAGCCAGGCTGGTTCTCGAGCAGGCTGCACACTTCCTGCCTCAGTACGTGAGCACTTTGGGGCAAAGTTAATGACTGAATTACGCCGCGAAAGCGGGGTGGTCTGCGTTTGAACTGAACTGTGTACCCGTGCCGAATTACATTCAACACCCACGGCGAAATGCCCGGAATAGCTTCCCACGCTGCCTGGAAATGACTGAGTGTGGGCCGAACTAAACCTGCGGTCATAGCCGCTGTGTGAGGGCTGGGAATAGACACCTTGCGCTTCCCGCGAGGTGCCTTTATAGTTAATGACCGTGACTCTGCGCTGCTTAAGGGCAGGGCGGGTAACACAGTGTGAGGTGCAAGAGGAGAAAAAAGCTCTGTTTGTGAAGAAGTAATTTGCTTTATTTTTGAACAACACACAACATTCACAACATAACTGCACGTGTCGCGCGCAGAACTCTGAGGGACCACGTGCTCTCGAGCGTCGCTTGGACGCTGGGCCATCCTGGCGCTCTCCTCTCCTCTTGCCCGAGCGGTCAGGACGACTGCTTGGGTCTCGCCGGGGACGCGGTGGGCTTCCTGCGCGGGCTCCTCTGAGCCGGCCTCTTGTTTCCCGCTCCATGCCACTGTCCGCTTCGGCCTTTACGGGCATCCGGTCCCGGGTGGTGCGCTGACTGGTGCCTGGCCGCAGCTTGCGGTTGGCGACCCGAGGCGGAAGACGAGCGAGAGCTTACCTTCTCTACGGCGTCCCCGAACAGGCCTGCAGGGGAGATCGGTGCGTTTAACAGCGTCTTCCTGTCCGCTTCCTGCACGTCCGACAGGGTGAGCCACAGGTGTCTGTGGAGGACCACCAAATACCCCATCGAGCGGCCAATCGCCTGGGCCGAGCGGTTCGTGGCCAGGAGCGCGAGATCCGTGGCCGAACGGAGATCCCGGATGGCGTCAGCGTCGATCGGGGCGGCGCCATCCAGAGACTTCAACTGCTTGGCCTGCAGCACCTGAAGCACGGCCATGGCGTGTAGTGCAGAAACCGCCTCCCCCGCGGCGCCAAAGGCCTTGTTCGCCTGGTGGGCCGTAAACCTGCAAACTCGGGACGCCAGGCTGCGGTCCGAGCCCAGGGCGGGAGCCGACGGGCAGAGATGTGCGGCGATGGTCTCCTCGACAGGGGGGATGCGGAGGTATCCATGGTCCCCCGCCTCGTCCACGGGAGCAAACATGCCCTGGGTTGAAGTGAGGGTGCGCGCCGACTGCGGGGCACGACAAGTACATAGAGTCTTCCTCCTCGCTCGCTCCGAAGGACACGAAATCAGCGACCTCGAGAGGGGGTTGAAAGGAAGGGTCGGGGAAACTCACCGGGGGTCGAACCTCGACTCCGCGGTTGGGGGGGCCTGCCAGCGGCTCGGTGGCGGCAGCAGGCCCAATCCCCGCAGCAGCGCGAGCATCGTCCCGCCTGGCCTTGAGGGTTCGGAGGGACATGTCCGCACAGAAGTCGCAGGACCCATTCGTCCCTGAGGGCTGACTCAGCGTGGGCCAGCCCCATGCACGCGACACAAAACCGGTGCATGTCTGAGGGCACTATGTGGCCCGAGCACAGGTTGCAAACGGTCGCCATCGGATGCTGGAGACAGTTCAGGTATCTCCGGCGCACCTTCAACGACAGCGAATAATCCAATTTTGTAGAGTAGTATCAGCTTTCTAGCACACGATTTGAGCGTGAAGAGAGAGATTAATACTGCTACGATGTGTCAGTATTTGCACATTTGCGTCAATTGGCCGGCTCTGCTGGCGTTAGCCTATAAGATTTCAGCGGAAGTGAAGGATGAGAGGAGTTCCCATATACGACATCCGTAATGTCGTAACTATTGTTCAATTCCATAATTGGAAATTAAAACACACTACTCTTAACTATTACTAATTTATCCACTAACACTAGATAAATTACAGGAGAATTCATTTTCTTATATAAGATCTAATCACCACTTTTCAAATGATATCTGTTGTTTTTAATAGCAGTTTGTGAAATTACATTTCCTCCATTGACGTGCTCAGGCTGATTTCACAGAGAGAATATTCTCTATCCTCACACAATTAAATAGTTGTAGATAGTTTCACACTTTTTGCCAAATTTGACCAAATTTCAGCTTGATTAGATTCTGTTCATGATTGATATTTACCTTTATTTTTTTATTTACTTATTATGTCTCACATATTTCTACACTAATACAGTTTTTTCATTGGTAAAACCAGTAGAATAGTTCGGTGTGGTGGAAATGGTGCTACAGCTGCAGGTCATTTTTTATCAAAATAAATAATGATATTAATAATTTATAAATAAATAAACTAATTAATGAATTAGTAAACAACTAAGCCTAATATATACAGTATTTACAATAAATATAAATCACTGGTTTGTGATTATTTCATTATTAATCTAGATACTTTTGATCATTTAATAACTAATATTTTTATGGTGGGATTTATGATTTAAGATTTAAAAGTTTGGGCTGAAACATTAAACGTAGCAAAAATAAATGATGAAAGCATGGTAAAAAGTTTCCAAGACAAACATAAAATGTCTGGGATGAAATAATGTAGCTTCATGTGGAGTAATGTAAAACTACAATATTTGTTTTTCCAACGATATCTAGGCATAATGTTTATTTAGTGCACCAGTGAAATGACTCTTGAAAATGTTCCATATGCTTTAATCTGCTAAAAGAAATGGCATTGTTTTTTTCTTTGTTTTTTTCCGTTGTACTGTGTTGTCAAATGATTAATCGCGATTAATCGCATCCAAAATAAAAGTTTGTGTTTACATAATAAATGTGTGTGTACTGTGTATAATTATAATATATATATAAATACATACACATGCTTGTATATATTTAAGAAATATTTGCATGTATATACTATATATAGATTTATATATAATTTATATTATATATAAATATAAATATTTTATATATAAATAACACATTTTTCTTAAATATATAAATGCACGTGTGTGTATTTATATATATAAAATAATTATACACAGTACACACACATTTATTATGTAAACACAAACTTTTATTTTGGATGCGATTAATCGTAGTTAATCATTTGACAGCCCTAAAATATATATATAACCTGTATAAATAAAATTTACAAAAAAAGAAGAAGAAAGAAATGGCATTAAAAGCAGATCTCTCAGCATGTTATTGCATCATGCACTTGTTTTGGTTTGCTACATCTCTGAACAACACTCACCGAGAGCAAATCCCTCTGGGTTGAGTTCATCATGCGAGGCCTGTCACAGAGAAAGGGGGAGCAAGCAGACGAGGGACCGAGGAACCGACTAAAGGAGGATCTCAAACCCACAGCTCATTATCACCGGCAGCTTGACTGAGATGTTCCTCCGTGGAGAGCCGCTGTTACTTAGAGACTAGAACACAATATACCCTGATCAATTACCCACAGGCTTTACTGGGCGCTTGCATCTCTGGCCTCGGGTCCTTCTCTGGGAGGAGGTACGACATCCCAAAAACAAGTACTGTACCAACCCTGGAGATTCAGGTTGAAAACATAAAACATGTTTTTATCTGCATCTATGGTTCAAGAAAAACTTTTAACATCCTTTCATTGCTCAAAAGGTTTGTAAAAGTCCAATCATTTTATCCCTTAAAAATCACCAAAATGAAAAAAATCCTTGAAAATAATGTCTTCATGCCTTGAAATAGTTTGAATGTAACCCGACACCCTTGCCTCATTTAGTATTCGCGGTTGTATGGATATGCAAATGAGCCCCGCCTCCACTCAGAGATCCACTGGTTGACGATCACACGTTGATCTGATTGGTTACAAGGTCGTTTGTGACGTCAGAAACACCAGCGGTTTCACACCGTGTTTTTGAGACTGTCTTTGGTTCACTGCAGTTTTAAGGAGAAAATACTCAGCAATGCTGTCGACTTATGAACTTACACATGGTTTGTCTCAAAGCATATTAAAAACACCACATAGACATATAAACTACATTAAAAACTGGATTTTCACCACAGGGGGGCTTTAAATCAATGCTTCCTCTATTGCATAACTGTGATAACCCCACCTTTATTTTAAAGTGATTTGAGAGGTTCAGTTTCAGCTTTAATGTATTGTTTTAATCAAGGACAGATGGAGCCCATATTATCAACATGATACAAATCATGTCCAAAGACAAACATGGACAAATCCTGCAGGTTCCTTCACAGACTGTGTTTCTCTCGCTCTCGTGTGTGCGAAGCTGACAGGTCTTCTGAAACGGGGATCAGGATTTACTACAGCGAATGTGGAGTCAGCTCAGTGTCTCTGTTGAATTAACAATCGGCATCAAATTAGAACGGCCACACTGTAAGAAAAATGTGTGCAATTTTAACAGTAAAAATGCGACAGAAAACGTTTTACAGTAAAACACTGTTAAATGTCTGTTTAGTCAAATTTAATTTTAATAATTGTTTATTTTTTTTGTTATCAGTACAGTAGGGTTTTACATCTTATGCTGTTAAATGAATGTGGCATTATTTTATTGTCACGCATGTTACCATTTAATATATCAGTATTCCCCTCGACTTGTTTCTTTCTTTCTTTCTTTCTTTCTTTCTTTCTTTCTTTCTTTCTTTCTTTCTTTCTTTCTTTCTTTCTTTCTTCCTCGACTTTGTTTCTTTCTTTCTAACTTTTTACCTTTAGTGTTATTATGCAGATTGGCATGTATGTGTTAAAGGCACAAAACAGATTTTAGTAGCAGTTTGGCCTTGCTAATTTATCAGAAAAGGGCTTTTGGATTTACCGGTCTAATATATATATATATATGTTTTACCGTTTTCAATTGCAAAATATACAGGTTGTTTTGTAAGTATGCTCACCGTATTTTTTTTGAGGGTTTGTACAGATACTGTAAAATTCCAGGACTTTTAAAGCACTACTTTTTTGGTTTTCAATGACTACAATCAGAGATCTCACTTATTTAACAGTATCTTTATTATCCTTCAAATTATAAAAAAGGTAAATAGATAAATAAAAATAAACAAATAAAACAAAATGGTACAAATAAAGTGCAGCACATTCAATGAACGTGGTAACTTTAACCATTGAACGGATACTATGACAAAAATATCGCTTTCGTTATTTATATTGATATTTTTTCCCATTCATATATTATAAATTTTTCTCCTGAAGTATGAAAACTGTATCATATATCATATCCTTGAATATTAATATGGGCAATATCACGCTCATAGCCCGGCGAAATGGCTCAATATATCAGATGGGCTGCAGTGTTTATTTTACATGAAAATATTGTTTCATCAATAAAATTAAACACTACTTTATATATAGATTGTAACAAGAAAAATACACATGGGTTTGAGAAATTTGCAGTTGAGACACAGGAATGGACAGTTTTTGCAAAACAATGCCACGAACCACTTATAATGCCCAGCCCAGCTGGAAATAATATTGGTGGACTATTGAAACCTGAAAAACATGGGAAAATGTAAATGTTGTCAACATCGACTCACCTTCACGTTGTTCCAAAACCATAAGGCTTTGTTTAATCTTTGAAAAACAAATTAAATATTTTTAATGAAACCTGAGTTTTCTGTCCCTCCACTGAAACACTTTAAAGATCCCCCTTGTGAAAAAAGGGGCGTATGGTACGACCGTTTGATTGACAGACTTACTGTCCAATGATTCTAGGTGGTCTTGGAAATGATTGGCTGGAGTTTTTCGAGTCCTGCCCGTTCCACAGATGATTAAATGGATTAATTTTCATTTCTAACTCAGTGGCTGTAATTGGGTTAGGAATAGGATTTCAAGTGATTTTGAAAAAATGGACAAAAAAGAATCACATACCCCACCTTTAAGTGGTCTTTAATTTAAATTATATTATATTATCTGCAAGTGCACTTTTTAAAAAGTATACTTTTATTATTTGAAGCACACAAATGCAATATGCTTTCAATACAATTAAGTACACTTCTTTTTCACAAGGGACTGCTAGGCAGAATATAATGCATTCGACCTGATTCGTGGAGGGCGATGACAACTCTCTTAAGTTGCTGAGTGCTAACTCATGCTAAGTGTTGTGATGTGGACGGTTGTGTGTGAGGGACGTGATCCCTCAGAGAGTCCGTCGTCCTGGACACGTTCTGTACAGTGTGTGTACGAAACATGAAACATCCCGCGAGAGATGCTGCACTGCATCACTTCAGTTATTACCAACCCAGAGTCAGCACTGCGGGTTTAATCCCTGAAAGCAATGAAGCAATTTGTTTGTATTATACATTTTTTGCTAACTGTGATTTTATATATGTGCATTTCTAAAATACATACACTGTAAATATTATTGTGATTTTAATGGTAAAAGACTGTAAAAATGCTACAGTGAAAAACTGTTAATTGGTTAACAGAAAGTTTCCTTACTATATACGGTACATAACTGTTAGATCTAATGGTACATTTAATGTAATTTTACTGTAAAATACCGTTAAAGTGACAGTTTTGGAAGGTGATAAAGAACAACCCATTATATAATTTACAGTGAAAAACTGTAAATTGACATTCCCACAATTCCCTGCGTGACACATTACATTTGATGTATTTTTGTTGAAATAACTGCTCTTCATAGTTTTCTTAGTCTTTTTCTAATCAGTTTTGTACATTAGGGTTTTATGTTACATTTAATGTTAAATTAATGTTTATTGCCTTTTTTAAATTTCATGTGTGTTACCATGATGGTGTTTAATGTTTGTGTGAATGACACTGTGCAGCTTCTGTATATTAGTATTATCTTTCTTGTGGAAGAGCTGCATGTGATGAGCTTTGATTAATCATGTGACTCTCATCACCGCTGTGATTGATGGTTGTCAGTGTATTACAATGGTACAAAACAGATATTAATACTTCAGTAGGTCGGTAAATTAACATTATATCAGATAATGAAATACGGTTTATTTCTGTAAATTTTAAATTAGTCTGTAAAACCTTTCTACCATAAAGTCTTGCTACCGTACTTTATACGGTAAATTTCTGGCAACCACAGCTGCCAGTATTTTACCGTAAATTTAAAAAAAAAATTTTTTACAGTGTAACTTAGACAGTTTCCTCTGATAACAGATCACTCTGAATTGTAATGTGCATTTTCTATAAAGCTGCTTTGAAACGATGTGTAGTGAAAAGCACTGTACGAATTAATGTGAATTGAATTAAATTGACTTGAAGTACAGCCACAAAAATCATTAATGCATGGCAGGGCCATTTCTGTTCATTTCTTAAAACTGGATTCATAGTTCACTGAAGACGATCGTTATAAACTTTATTTTCAGCAGTAATCACAAATATGTCACATGGAACATTTAAGATATCATGTTATTTAATCTCTTCCAACAGCAAACTACTTACATGTTACACGATTATATGGATGTGTTTGAGTAGTAGTATCATTTGGCGTTTAAGGATGATCAGGGAAGAGATCAGATTAGTGCTTTAAAAGGGACGTGAAATAGCAGAACTACAAATCTAACATTCTGCATTTCATAAAAGAGAATGGCATTATATGCAGCTAAGCTTTTAATAACCTTGCTTTTTATAGCAGGGTTGGGATGCAGTAATCTGATTTGGAGTAATCTGCTCAAATCTGGCATAAATGCTGACCGTATGCCTCTGGAACCGGCTGCTCTGATTGGCTGAGCCGCATCATCACTCTTATGTGCTGAAACTGGAGCATGTCATACTGACATTCAGTCTCAGCTGTAGATCCTCAGTCCGATGCTGTGTGTACAGGTTTAACATCTAGACATATTTCACCCTGCATTTACAGTATCCCAGCTAACAATTTATGGTTCCCATAACATTCAGGGAAAGTTACTTTTTTGGTTGGTTTTGGTTCCCATGGAAAGGTTTCTTAATGTTATAATCCTGAGGGAACGTTCCCTAAAGGTCAAAACTAACCAAAAAGATCTAGAGAACCATAAACTAACGTTCCCTAAACGTTCCAGCACTTTTTCAACTGCTAATGTGTCACAAGTAACAAAGGCTATAGATAATCTTGTGATTTATTCACCCTCATATAGGACTTCTGTTCATTTAAACACAAATTAACATATTTTGGTAACACTAATTTACAGTGTCCTTGTACATGTGCTTAGTTATAACAGTAAATTATGGAAAATTATATGCAACTAACCCTCAACCAAATCCTAATCCTACCCTAACCCGAGTAAGTACGTGTAGTTAATATTACTCAGTACTTAAATATATAATCACACTGTAACAATGACACCTTCAAATAAAGTGTAACTGATATTTTTATATTATGTCCATATTTCTGTGCATCCAAAAAGTTAATGAAGACGTCAGATCCCTACAAATACAGCAGTGCAAACTATGTTCTCACTTTATGAAGAGATTTAATGTAGGATTTTGTTCACATATAATCAGTCCACACACACTTTATTAGACGTTTCTAGCACCGCGTTTGACCCGCTTCAGAACTGCCTTAATTCTTCAACAAGGTGCTGGAAACTTTCCTCAGAGATTCTTGTCCATATTGTCATGATAATATCACGCAGTTACTGCAGATTTATCAGCTGTACATCCATGACCCGAATATACCGTCCCACTACATCCCAAATCTGCTCTACTGGACTAAGATCTGGAGACTGGAGGCCGTTTGAGTTTAGTGAATGACCGTCATGTTCCAGAAACCCGTCTGAGATGATTTGAGTTTAGTGACTTGTGTTATCCTGCTGGAAGTATCCATCAGATGATGATCATTCAGTGCAGGACATAATCAGCATCCATACTCAGGTAGACTGTGGCGTTTAACCGATGCTCAATAGCTAATAAGAGGCCCAAAGTGTGCCAAGAAAATATATAACACACCATTACACCATCACACCATCCCCATTACACCATCACACCATCCTAATTACACCATCCCCATCACACCATCACACCATCCCCATTACACCATCCCCATTACACCATCACACCATCCTAATTACACCATCCCCATCACACCATCCCCATTACACCATCACACCATCCCAACTACACCATTACACCATCCCCATCACACCATCCCCATTACACCATCACACCATCCCCATTACACCATCACACCATCCCCATTACACCATCACACCATCCCCATTACACCATCACACCATCCTAATTACACCATCCCCATCACACCATCCCCATTACACCATCACACCATCCCCATTACACCATCACACCATCCTAATTACACCATCCCCATCACACCATCCCCATTACACCATCACACCATCCTAATTACACCATCCCCATCACACCATCCCCATTACACCATCACACCATCCCCACTACACCATTACACCATCACACCATCCCCACTACACCATCACACCATCCCCATAACACCATCCCCATTACACCATCACACCATCCCCATTACACCATCACACCATCCCCACTACACCATCACACCATCCCCACTACACCATCACACCATCCCCATTACACCATCACACCATCCCCATTACACCATCCCCACTACACCATCACACCATCCCCATTACACCATCACACCATTCCCATTACACCATCACACATCCCCATTACACCATCACACCATCCCCACTACACCATCACACCATCCCCATTACACCATCACACCATCCCCATTACACCATCCCCATCACACCATCCCCACTACACCATCACACCATCCCCATTACACCATCACACCATCCCCATTACACCATCCCCATCACACCATCCCCACTACACCATCACACCATCCCCATTACACCATCCCCATTACACCATCACACCATCCCCATTACACCATCACACCATCCCCACTACACCATCACACCATCCCCATTACACCATCACACCATCCCCATTACACCATCCCCACTACACCATCACACCATCCCCATTACACCATCACACCATTCCCATTACACCATCACACATCCCCATTGCACCATCACACCATCCCCACTACACCATCACACCATCCCCACTACACCATCACACCATCCCCATTACACCATCCCCATCACACCATCCCCATTACACCATCCCCATCACACCATCCCCACTACACCATCACACCATCCCCATTACACCATCACACCATCCCCATCACACCATCCCCATTACACCATCACACCATCCCCATTACACCATCACACCATCCCCATTACACCATCACACCATCCCCATTACACCATCACACCATCCCCACTACACCATCACACCATCCCCATTACACCATCACACTATCCCCATTACACCATCCCCATTACACCATCCCCACTACACCATCACACCATCCCTATTACACCATCACACCATCCCCACTACACCATCACACCATCCCCATTACACCATCCCCATCACACCATCCCCATTACACCATTACACCATCCCCACTACACCATCACACCATCCCCATTACACCATCCCCATCACACCATCCCCATTACACCATCCCCACTACACCATCCCCACTACACCATCCCCATTACACCATCCCCACTACACCATCACACCATCCCCATTACACCATCCCCACTACACCATCACACCATCCCCATTACACCATCACCATCACCTGAACCGCTGATACAAGACAAGATGATCCACGCTTTCATGTTGTTTACGCCAAAATCTGTCCCGACCATCTGAACATCACAGCAGAAATCCACTCATCAGACCAGCCAACGTTTCTCCAGTCTTTTATTGTCCAGTTTTGGTGAGCTCGTGTGAATCGTAGCGTCAGCCAACAGCAACATAGTGTAGTAAATGTGGATCCAACGTGTACCAGATGTGGGCCGGATCTGGGCCGACAGTGTTGCTGTGCGGTTTCTGTTCTCAGCTGACACTGTGTTTCTTCTGCTGCTGTAGATCCTCTGCTTCAGCGTTTGGTCAAGTCACCTTTATTTATACAGCGCTTTTTACAATACAGATTGTCTCATAGCAGATTTACTGTGATAGCAGGAAAATAATGCAACAAAGTTTGTCTTCAGAAGAAAATAGTGTCAGCTTAAAGGATTAGTTCACTTTAAAAAAAAAACTTTTGCTGATGATTTACTCACCCCCATGTCATCCAAGATGTCCATGTCTTTCTTTCTTCAGTCGAAAAGAAATTTCGTTTTTGATGAAAACATTCCAGGGTAATACGCAATTAAGCTGAAAAGGTCACGCTTCTGTCCTGACGAAAATGTTCTTTTAGCCTTTTTAATATTAAAACACCCAGGATACGCACACGAAATGGGCATTTTAAATGATAAACTGACACAAAGACATTTGAATATGTGTATATGGTCCTCCTTCCTCACATTCGTAAACACTGACTCGGTACTTCCGCCGAAGCGTGACCTTTTCAACGTAACTGCGTATTACGTGAGTCACGAACGCGCATCACAGAACAGAGCGAGGCCAGCATTTGTGCTTATAAAACTGAAACTGTTTTATTTATTTGTGAAATGCCGATGGTTTGTCTAGATAAGACCCTTATTCATCGTCTGGTGTCGTTTAAAGCCCTTTGAAGCTGCACTGAAACTGTCATTTGGACCTTGAACCGTTTGGGTCCTGTTGAAGTCCATTATATGGAGAAAAATCCTGGAATGTTTTTATCAAAAACCTTCATTTCTTTTTGACTGAAGAAAAAAGACATGGACATCTTGGATGACATGGGGGGAGTAAATTATCAGCAAGCTTTTTTTAAAAGTGAACTAATCCTTTAAGTAAGTTTGGTGTGTTGAGCATTCAGAGATGCTCTTCTGCAGACCTCGGTTATACCAGTGATGATGATGCATTTTATTTGTAATGCGCTTTTCTCCAACCCAAAGCGCTACACAGTATGGTAAACAAATATAAGACAATTAAAACAGAAGAATCAAACAACGATATACAGGATAATATCAGACATAACACACTTCAAAGACAATAAGCATTTTTAAAAAGATGGGTCTTTAAAGACCTCTTAAAGCAGTCCAAAGTTGGGGAATGTTTTATCGCAAAAGGAAGTTTATTCCACAACCGTGGGGCGGTAACCGTAAAAGAGCGACCACCCATTGACTTTAATTTAAATGTGGGCTGCTGTAGAGTAGAAGAGTCAGACGAGCGTAGAGGACGATTTGGAATGTAAGGGACAACTAGATCACAACGGTATTCCGGTGCTATCTCATGAATAGCTTTATATGTTAAAATCAAGATTTTAAAATCGATGCGTGCCGTTACTGGAAGCCAATGGAGTTCATGAAGAACAGGGGAAATATGCTGCTGAACAGTTGTGTGTGTTAATACACGTGCGGCCGAGTTTTGGATATACTGTAGTTTCTTAATATATTTATCAGGGAGACCAGAGTATAGTGCATTACAGTAATCAAGTCTCGACGTGATAAATGCATGAATGAGCTTTTGCTCGAATTCTGGCAATATTTTTTAGATGAAAAAAAGCAGATTTTGAAACCAATTTGACATGGGCATCAAAAGACAAATGAGAATCAAAAATAACACCTAAATTTCGCACCTGTGATGCTGGGGCCAGTAAATCAGAATCAGTGAAAAGGTTTTGACAGTTAAACTGGTGCAAGGCTGTCGGCATACCAACAAGTAGAAATTCTGTTTTTAATTCATTAAGTTTAAGATAATTGGCATGCATCCATGACTTTATTTCTTCCATACATGCGCTCAGAGCTGTGATAGCAAGATTAGGATCCGGTAGTGTGTTGACATAGATCTGCGTGTCATCAGCATAACAGTGAAACCTCAGACCGTATTTTCTAATAATGTCACCAAGTGGGAGCATATAAATGCAGAACAAAGTCGGCCCTAGCACTGACCCCTGCGGGACACCCTGCTGAACTAATGTGGCCTCAGATTTATTTTTCCCACATACTGAAAACGATCTACTAAATAGGACTCAAACCATTTGAACACAACACCAGAGATGCCTAACACACGCAACCTGTTAAGAAGGATGATATGAGATATAGTGTCAAAAGCTGCACTAATGTAAAGCAGGACTAGAATGCTGCAAGCACCAGTGGTTATGTTACTGTTGGCTTTCTATCAGCTGAACCAGTCTGGCCATTCTCCTCTGACCTCTGGCATCAACAATTTTCACCCACAGAACTGCCGCTCACTGGATATTTTCTCTTTTTCAGGCCATTCTCTGTAAACCCTAGAGATGGTTGTGTGTGAAAACCCCAGTAGATCAGCAGTTTCTGAAATACTCAGACCAGCTCGTCTGGCACCAAAAACCATGACACGTCACGTAATCAGCTTTCTTACCCATCCTGATGTTCAGTGTCAGCTTCAGAAGATCGTCTGGACCATAAAAGCTATGAGTTGTCATGTGATTGGCTGATGAGATATTTGCATTAACAGTCTCCGCAGAAACCTTCTCCGTTTTAAGCATATGGTTGTTGTGTAAACGTACCCTGATAGTGATCTTAAAAGGTCGTTATCGTCTCTTAACTTCAGCAGATCGTCTTGATCTGCCATGTGATTGGCTGATGAGATATGTGCTAGAGTCGTACAGATCCTTTAGTCTGTTATTGGTGCCCTAATGTTGATCAAGAGTGATGTTTATAGGCTCTGTCTGTAATGGGATATGCCAGATATGTTTAGAAGCTTCTTCCTTTGACAAAAAAGGCATCCTCATAAATGTTTTGTACATCATTATTTATTGTTGCACAGAACCACACACACACACAGCATTAAGAGACCATGAACTCATATCAAATCAATAATGATCAGAAAGATGTCTTCTAAACTCGATTCAAATATCAGGGTTCAGTAACAGTGAATTATATAATAATAAATAATGAATGCATTTCTAGGCTGTCCTCGTGTGTGTATGGGCCATGAGATTGACCCGGTAAACCACGGTCTCGTCTCCTCTGACGGTCAGCAAAGCACACGCTTCGACCACTGCGTTCGGCTGGAACACAAAAACACACACTTCTGACGGATAACCCTGGACAAGCCGAGGTAAAACACACACACGACACCAGTTATACTGTAACCCACAGTGCAATTCCAGGTCTGTGAACACAGCTTATTTTATTACCATATGACTCTTGATTATTTAATGACGTATTCACACAATATACGACACATCAGACCTAAAACCTGGAGCTCGCAAAAGTTGCAGACAGAGGACAGACAAAGATAAACTCGAGAGGAATTTGGAGTCAAATCGAAGAACGAACTGGTGTGACGTTATTTCAAACAAAATCAGGCTAAATGAACGTTGTTTGGAGTTCGTTTCTGGAGTTTCGAACCAGCTTGCTAAAGCTAACTTTCTGGAATAGTTCACTCTGGCCGTTAAACACCATTGAACAGCCATTGGTCGGTGTGGTGATGATGTAATAGGGGGGCGTGGCTCTGAGGCCCCGCCTTCTTTGAGGTGTAAATCTTCTCAGATTCATTATATCAGATTCATCTTCTCAGATTCAGACGCCAGCGAAAACATGAACACTGAGAGCCGCTTTATAGTAGAAACTGAAGCTGTAATTGTATTTGAAAGAGACACTGATACTGTGTTTCCATGTTTAATACTGTAAAGCTGCTGCTTTAAAGCAGTCTACTGTATAAAGTGATATATTATAAATAAACGTGGCGTGACTGGAGTGCTGAATCTCAGAGCTGTTGCAAACATCCACATCTCTATGATCAGATGCTTTCTGAACCGTCGTTTTCTCACCGCTCATGTTAGTTGTGTGTTTATTGTGTTATTGAGAGGAAAGCGCAGCACATATTCACATATTCATCTAAACGTCGCTCTCGGCAGCGTGGACTTCGCCGTAAGTATATCTGGGCCTTCATGTAAAAAGTACGTTGATAAACTGCAGTGTGTTCTAGACAGCAGGTTAAGCGACTTATCCGAGTAAGTTTAGTAAGAGTAAATATATAACCTCAACTTACGATTCCAAAACCGTGTGTAATTGTTGGGGCAAGTAGCCAGTAGTTCCAGGGTTAGTCAGAGGCATTCGGCGCATGCATTTACTTTTATGCATTTGGCAGATGCTTTTATCCAAAGCGACTTACTGTACATTGCACATACGTATGGAAACTTGTTTCCGCCACAGTATAAAAAATAAAAAAGGTAATTGCGACTTTTTATCTCTCGCAATTCTGCCTTTTTTTCTTGCAATTGCGAGTTTACATCTCGCAATTCTTTTTATCTCAGAATTGCATGATATAAAGACGCAACTGCGTGTAATAAAGTCAGAATTGTGAGATATAAATGCGCAATTGCAAGTTTAAATTGCGAGTTTATATCAGAATTGTGTGATCTATTTAGCTTTATATCACGCAATTGCGACTTTATATATCGCAATTCTGAGAAATAACGTCAGAATTGTGAGATGTAAACTCACAATTGTGAGATAAAAAGTCGCAATTATCTTTCAAAAGGTTTTATTCTGTGGCGGAAACGAGCCTCCATACATAAGGTTTACCGTTCATCAGTTCATCCATTCCCTGAGGATCAAACCCATAACCTGAGGGCCACACTGGGCACGACAGCACAGATTACACACAGTATTATATCATATTATCTGAATGTTTGTGACTCCAGCACTCACAGCGAGGCCCGTAGCCGGCAGCCAGGTGAGGGTGATGGGCCGCCTATGTCCTGCATCCACACTTCCCTGCGCCGGTGTCACCCTGAAGCCCTGCCGCTCGAGCGCCGAGAGATCCTCCCAGAGGAACTCCACCGTCTGACGGCACAACACAGGATTATCAGCAGGAGCCGCGTCAAACACCCCTGATGATCAGCAGGAGCCCCGTCAAACACCCCTGATGATCAGCAGGAGCCGCGTCAAACACCTCTGATGATCAGCAGGAGCCGTGTCAAACACCACTGATGATCAGCAGGAGCCCCGTCAAACACCCCTGATGATCAGCAGGAGCCGCGTCAAACACCCCTGATGATCAGCAGGAGCCGCGTCAAACACCCCTGATGATCAGCAGGAGCCCCTTCAAACACCCCTGATGATCAGCAGGAGCCCCGTCAAACACCCCTGATGATCAGCAGGAGCTGCGTCAAACACCCCTGATGATCAGCAGGAGCCGTGTCAAACACCACTGATGATCAGCAGGAGCCCCGTCAAACACCCCTGATGATCAGCAGGAGCCGTGTCAAACACCCCTGATGATCAGCAGGAGCCGCGTCAAACACCCCTGATGATCAGCAGGAGCCCCGTCAAACACCCCTGATGATCAGCAGGAGCCGTGTCAAACACCCCTGATGATCAGCAGGAGCCGCGTCAAACACCCCTGATGATCAGCAGGAGCCCCGTCAAACACCCCTGATGATCAGCAGGAGCCCCGTCAAACACCCCTGATGATCAGCAGGAGCCCCGTCAAACACCCCTGATGATCAGCAGGAGCCGCGTCAAACACCCCTGATGATCAGCAGGAGCCCCGTCAAACACCCCTGATGATCAGCAGGAGCCGTGTCAAACACCCCTGATGATCAGCAGGAGCCGCGTCAAACACCCCTGATGATCAGCAGGAGCCCCGTCAAACACCCCTGATGATCAGCAGGAGCCCCGTCAAACACCCCTGATGATCAGCAGGAGCCGCGTCAAACACCCCTGATGATCAGCAGGAGCCGCGTCAAACACCACTGATGATCAGCAGGAGCCGCGTCAACCACCACTGATGATCAGCAGGAGCCGCGTCAAACACCCCTGATGATCAGCAGGAGCCGCGTCAAACACCCCTGATGATCAGCAGGAGCCGCGTCAAACACCCCTGATGATCAGCAGGAGCCGCGTCAAACACCTCTGATGATCAGCAGGAGCCGCGTCAAACACCCCTGATGATCAGCAGGAGCCGCGTCAAACACCCCTGATGATCAGCAGGAGCCGCGTCAAACACCACTGATGATCAGCAGGAGCCGCGTCAAACACCCCTGATGATCAGCAGGAGCCGTGTCAAACACCACTGATGATCAGCAGGAGCTGCGTCAAACACCCCTGATGATCAGCAGGAGCCACGTCAAACACCCCTGATGATCAGCAGGAGCCGCGTCAAACACCCCTGATGATCAGCAGGAGCCGCGTCAAACACCCCTGATGATCAGCAGGAGCCGTGTCAAACACCACTGATGATCAGCAGGAGCCGCGTCAAACACCCCTGATGATCAGCAGGAGCCGCGTCAAACACCCCTGATGATCACCAGGAGCCGCGTCAAACACCTCTGATGATCAGCAGGAGCCGCGTCAAACACCCCTGATGATCAGCAGGAGCCGCGTCAAACACCACTGATGATCAGCAGGAGCCGCGTCAAACACCCCTGATGATCAGCAGGAGCCGCGTCAAACACCACTGATGATCAGCAGGAGCCCCGTCAAACACCCCTGATGATCAGCAGGAGCCGCGTCAAACACCCCTGATGATCAGCAGGAGCCGCGTCAAACACCACTGATGATCAGCAGGAGCCGCGTCAAACACCACTGATGATCAGCAGGAGCCGCGTCAAACACCCCTGATGATCAGCAGGAGCCGCGTCAAACACCTCTGATGATCAGCAGGAGCCGCGTCAAACACCACTGATGATCAGCAGGAGCCGCGTCAAACACCCCTGATGATCAGCAGGAGCTGCGTCAAACACCCCTGATGATCAGCAGGAGCCGCGTCAAACACCCCTGATGATCAGCAGGAGCCGCGTCAAACACCACTGATGATCAGCAGGAGCCCCGTCAAACACCCCTGATGATCAGCAGGAGCCGCGTCAAACACCCCTGATGATCAGCAGGAGCCCCGTCAAACACCCCTGATGATCAGCAGGAGCCGCGTCAAACACCTCTGATGATCAGCAGGAGCCCCGTCAAACACCACTGATGATCAGCAGGAGCCGCGTCAAACACCACTGATGATCAGCAGGAGCCGCGTAAAACACCCCTGATGATCAGCAGGAGCCGCGTCAAACACCCCTGATGATCAGCAGGAGCCCCTTCAAACACCCCTGATGATCAGCAGGAGCCGCGTCAAACACCTCTGATGATCAGCAGGAGCCGCGTCAAACACCCCTGATGATCAGCAGGAGCCGCGTCAAACACCCCTGATGATCAGCAGGAGCCGCGTCAAACACCCCTGATGATCAGCAGGAGCCGCGTCAAACACCCCTGATGATCAGCAGGAGCCCCGTCAAACACCCCTGATGATCAGCAGGAGCCGTGTCAAACACCCCTGATGATCAGCAGGAGCCGCGTCAAACACCCCTGATGATCAGCAGGAGCCCCGTCAAACACCCCTGATGATCAGCAGGAGCCCCGTCAAACACCCCTGATGATCAGCAGGAGCCCCGTCAAACACCCCTGATGATCAGCAGGAGCCCCGTCAAACACCCCTGATGATCAGCAGGAGCCGCGTCAAACACCCCTGATGATCAGCAGGAGCCGCGTCAAACACCACTGATGATCAGCAGGAGCCGCGTCAAACACCACTGATGATCAGCAGGAGCCGCGTCAAACACCCCTGATGATCAGCAGGAGCCGCGTCAAACACCTCTGATGATCAGCAGGAGCCGCGTCAAACACCACTGATGATCAGCAGGAGCCGCGTCAAACACCCCTGATGATCAGCAGGAGCTGCGTCAAACACCCCTGATGATCAGCAGGAGCCGCGTCAAACACCCCTGATGATCAGCAGGAGCCGCGTCAAACACCACTGATGATCAGCAGGAGCCCCGTCAAACACCCCTGATGATCAGCAGGAGCCGCGTCAAACACCCCTGATGATCAGCAGGAGCCCCGTCAAACACCCCTGATGATCAGCAGGAGCCGCGTCAAACACCTCTGATGATCAGCAGGAGCCCCGTCAAACACCACTGATGATCAGCAGGAGCCGCGTCAAACACCACTGATGATCAGCAGGAGCCGCGTAAAACACCCCTGATGATCAGCAGGAGCCGCGTCAAACACCCCTGATGATCAGCAGGAGCCCCTTCAAACACCCCTGATGATCAGCAGGAGCCGCGTCAAACACCTCTGATGATCAGCAGGAGCCGCGTCAAACACCCCTGATGATCAGCAGGAGCCGCGTCAAACACCCCTGATGATCAGCAGGAGCCGCGTCAAACACCCCTGATGATCAGCAGGAGCCGCGTCAAACACCCCTGATGATCAGCAGGAGCCCCGTCAAACACCCCTGATGATCAGCAGGAGCCGTGTCAAACACCCCTGATGATCAGCAGGAGCCGCGTCAAACACCCCTGATGATCAGCAGGAGCCCCGTCAAACACCCCTGATGATCAGCAGGAGCCCCGTCAAACACCCCTGATGATCAGCAGGAGCCCCGTCAAACACCCCTGATGATCAGCAGGAGCCGCGTCAAACACCCCTGATGATCAGCAGGAGCCGCGTCAAACACCACTGATGATCAGCAGGAGCCGCGTCAACCACCACTGATGATCAGCAGGAGCCGCGTCAAACACCCCTGATGATCAGCAGGAGCCGCGTCAAACACCCCTGATGATCAGCAGGAGCCGTGTCAAACACCACTGATGATCAGCAGGAGCCGCGTCAAACACCCCTGATGATCAGCAGGAGCCGCGTCAAACACCCCTGATGATCACCAGGAGCCGCGTCAAACACCTCTGATGATCAGCAGGAGCCGCGTCAAACACCCCTGATGATCAGCAGGAGCCGCGTCAAACACCCCTGATGATCAGCAGGAGCCGCGTCAAACACCTCTGATGATCAGCAGGAGCCGCGTCAAACACCACTGATGATCAGCAGGAGCCGCGTCAAACACCCCTGATGATCAGCAGGAGCTGCGTCAAACACCCCTGATGATCAGCAGGAGCCGCGTCAAACACCCCTGATGATCAGCAGGAGCCGCGTCAAACACCACTGATGATCAGCAGGAGCCCCGTCAAACACCCCTGATGATCAGCAGGAGCCGCGTCAAACACCCCTGATGATCAGCAGGAGCCCCGTCAAACACCCCTGATGATCAGCAGGAGCCGCGTCAAACACCTCTGATGATCAGCAGGAGCCCCGTCAAACACCACTGATGATCAGCAGGAGCCGCGTCAAACACCACTGATGATCAGCAGGAGCCGCGTAAAACACCCCTGATGATCAGCAGGAGCCGCGTCAAACACCCCTGATGATCAGCAGGAGCCCCTTCAAACACCCCTGATGATCAGCAGGAGCCGCGTCAAACACCTCTGATGATCAGCAGGAGCCCCGTCAAACACCCCTGATGATCAGCAGGAGCCGCGTCAAACACCCCTGATGATCAGCAGGAGCCGCGTCAAACACCCCTGATGATCAGCAGGAGCCCCGTCAAACACCCCTGATGATCAGCAGGAGCCCCGTCAAACACCACTGATGATCAGCAGGAGCCCCGTCAAACACCACTGATGATCAGCAGGAGCCGCGTCAAACACCACTGATGATCAGCAGGAGCCGCGTCAAACACCCCTGATGATCAGCAGGAGCCGCGTCAAACACCTCTGATGATCAGCAGGAGCCCCGTCAAACACCACTGATGATCAGCAGGAGCCGCGTCAAACACCACTGATGATCAGCAGGAGCCGCGTCAAACACCCCTGATGATCAGCAGGAGCCGCGTCAAACACCACTGATGATCAGCAGGAGCCGCGTCAAACACCACTGATGATCAGCAGGAGCCGCGTCAAACACCTCTGATGATCAGCAGGAGCCGCGTCAAACACCACTGATGATCAGCAGGAGCCGCGTCAAACACCCCTGATGATCAGCAGGAGCCGCGTCAAACACCTCTGATGATCAGCAGGAGCCGCGTCAAACACCACTGATGATCAGCAGGAGCCGCGTCAAACACCACTGATGATCAGCAGGAGCCGCGTCAAACACCACTGATGATCAGCAGGAGCCGCGTCAAACACCCCTGATGATCAGCAGGAGCCGCGTCAAACACCACTGATGATCAGCAGGAGCCGCGTCAAACACCCCTGATGATCAGCAGGAGCCGCGTCAAACACCACTGATGATCAGCAGGAGCCGCGTCAAACACCCCTGATGATCAGCAGGAGCCGCGTCAAACACCTCTGATGATCAGCAGGAGCCGCGTCAAACACCACTGATGATCAGCAGGAGCCGCGTCAAACACCCCTGATGATCAGCAGGAGCCGCGTCAAACACCTCTGATGATCAGCAGGAGCCGCGTCAAACACCACTGATGATCAGCAGGAGCCGCGTCAAACACCCCTGATGATCAGCAGGAGCCGCGCCAAACACCTCTGATGATCAGCAGGAGACCTTTCAAACACCCCTGATGATCAGCAGGAGCCACAACAACTTTACACAACTTTATATAATATTTAAATGATATAAGTAAAAAATGTAATATAGTGTACATATTTAGCAAAATACAAATTTATCCTAATACTAAATGTATTATAAAAAGGCTAACTTTTTCTAGCCAACTTGCGTGCTATGGTCATTAAATGGCTTTATTGAGGTAAATGTAACATTATGTGGTATTGTAGTCCACTCCAGCTGTTTTACTGACCTCTTTCTGTGGTTGAAAAACACTGATTGGTCGATATTACAGTATGTATGAGGCATATACATCTCGGTAAGTTGTAGGCTACTGTATCTTTCAACACACGTTACACATATTGATCATTCGTGTTCATTTACTATTAACTAGGCTAGTGAAAAGAGATCGGTTTGCGTGCCGCTTGAACTGATGCGCTACTGCGATCTGTCACATTAAAAGCGCCAAACCGGTATTTATTGTTTGAATTTCGTAATAAAATTGACAGAATCTGAGAGTTGAGAATTTGTTTCCTATCAAAAGTACCTTCTGTCTCGTCTGTCGGTGTCAGTGTCCTCTTTGCTTCGTGATTTTTCTCTGCGTGAGAATATGGATGTGTGGCGTGAGAGCGAGTGAAAGGCTCTATGCACGAACACTGCTGACGTACTTCCGCTAGAGTCTCAGCCAGCGTCTTTACTTCCGGATAGCGCGTTCTATAGCGGAGTGTACTAGCGACAAAACTTTAATAAAATGTATTTTCTCAGAAACGGAGACAATGATTTTAGAAACTGATTCGCTAGTCGGATTTCGCACGATATGAGAGAATTGTCACCCTCAAAGTTGTCGATGTAGCTCGAAATATATAATTTAAAGCCCTTCTCTTTCTTGCTCTTATGTGTGACAGATAACTGCCTCATCATTCACGTTAACCGCGGGAAGTTCTTGTAAACAGCGAGTGTAATTTCCCATTATCTCCAGCTAATGCAAAAACGTTTTTACGCAGCACGGATATGACTGGGGCCGAGACAAAACGCGAAGCGGTCGTGCGTAGAGCCTACTGTGTGAGTCTCATAGTGAATGCGTGAGAGTTGGCAGCTCTGCAACCGTGTAGTGTATGAACTTTATACATTTATTTTGTCTTTCAACATGGGAGTCTGATGGGGCTATCTGCTACTTAATTAAAGCTGTGACACATTAAAGCTGGTGCATCATCCGGGTTTTTGAAGTGTGAACACACTACTCGCACTATTTATACTATAAAATGGCGTAGAATAGTGCACAAGTATGCGATTTGGGACGCACCTTCAGATGAACTGTTCACTTACTTTTTTAGCGGCCGGTTTTGAGCCGAGGACACATCCCACGTGGAGTTTGCGTGTGGCTGCGATGGCTCTGCCCTCTTGATATTCACTCATAAAAGTCAGCAGCAAACTCTTGCTGTCTACACAATGAGAAAAAATTACAAAAATACAGAAATATTTTTTGTGTTTCGACCAATGGTGTGAGTTTGGGCAAGGATCACCTGAATGTCTAACCAATGAGAGAAGAGGAGAGTGTTTGGGAAACCTGAGACTTCTAATGATTAATAATTAACACTTCTCTTATAACAATTAAGATATTTAAGACTTTTTTGGCCTTAATTTGGATACAAATGGATTTCTGACAGGCATGTATAGCAGGAATGTGGACCCGACTCAAAAAGTCTGACTACATACACAAGCAGGTTTTACACAAGTTAAACATGTTAAATATACTGTAGATAGAAGGGTTGCAGAAGGACAGTCTCAGCTCGACTACAGTGAGAACAGCAGCAGAACGCAGTACCTTGGTGTCCTGGTGTGTATATCTGTGATGGGATGAGGGATTCGGGACAGGCGTCTACTGGATCCCCTCCGCAGACAAACACACCGTCTGTACATGAAGAGCCCCTGAGCTCCAGCACACACACCGTTTGCTATCAGCACATTCACAAACACACACAGAGTCAAGACTTCAGAACTGCTGTGTGTGAACTACACTTTAACCCTCTGGTGTTGTTCATCTAGGAGATGTGCTAGTGTTGTTCACGGTCAACAGTGACCGAACACATGACATTTTTTTTTTCAGTAAAATCAATGTAATACATTTTTGTATTTTGAGAGAATTGTATGTTGCTAATGAATATTAATGCAAAATGAATGCAAATCATTGTCCCCCTTGAAAATAACACAATACATTTTTTATCATTAATTTTGGATGATGTTAAAATAGAGACAATGCCTTTAAAATCCAAATTTTGAAGGCAGATTGTACGTAACAAAAAAAAAAAAAAAATCTTCTGTAAAGTTGTGGTATAACCACTAGATTCCTGTATATCTATATAAAGAGGCTTGCAAATGCTATAGTTTTACATTTACATTTAATCACTTAGCAGACGCTTTTATCCAAAGCGATTACAGATGAGGAGAGCAATAGAGCAGCGTGTGGATTTGGATGTACATTTAGACATTTTTAAAGACTACTTTTTGTCAAGGTTTAGATATGTTTTGTTTGAAATGTTGATTTGAAGTGTCAGTTTTTCCATTCATTTTACTACAGTCAAACCTGAACAGAGAGAAAGACATTTTGTTACATACATCAAATTCAATTAAAAAAAATCAATGAATCAATCTGTCTGATCTGATTAATCTCTGACTGACTTTGGCGATTGTGTGGAGTGTGTGTGTTTTAGACTGTCGCCCTTCACTAATCTGTGCTTTTTTCTGCATCATGGCTGATTTGTAGATTGTACCCCCCAAAAATTTACTTTTTTCATATTTTTTGTATTTTCTAAGGCAGTCATTTCTGACCGCTAACTACACAAGTGTAACTTTTTTTTTTTTACTACTACTTAGCTTTTTCTAATCAAGTCCACGATTTGTTTTGTGGTCACATAGCGACTGCCACAAAAGTAACTGAGATTTATGCCATTCCGATGAAGTAGCAATTCAAAAAACTAAAAAAAAATTGGTCTTAAATGACAAAACAACATCCGAGGGTTAAAAATTATTTTCCGTAATTATATTGTCAACAGGGAAATGAACATCCACCACTAGCCAAACGTGCATGTTTGGTAAAACTAAGGTTTCATTTATTAATATCAGCTAACTACATTAGTTAACAAGAACTAACAATGAAAAATACTTTTTCATTTAAGCATTTATTAATCTTGGTCAATAGTAATTTCAACATTTACTAATACATTTTTTAAATCCGAAGTTGCATGTGTCAACAACTGTTATGCACTGTGAAATAACATGATCAAACAATGAACAATGAATTAGATCTTTAACAAATATTAACAAAGATGAATAAATGCTGGTAGAATATTGTTAGTTCTCGTTAGGAAATGCATTAACAAATGAGACCTTATTGTAAAGTGTTATTAAAATGTGCAGTATGCATATTAGCAAAATTTCTTGCATTTATCTAACAAAAAATGTTTTGCTTTAAGCCATTAAAAATTGCCAATAGAGTAAGAAAAATAAATTCAAGTGGCAAATTTATCTTGTTTTATGCATGAGATAGTTTCCCAGTAAAAATATTTAACTAACGTAGAATGAATATATATATATATATATATATATATATATATATATATATATAATATACATCTTTTTGCGTTCACATGGGGCTAATAAGTGTCCTATCCTGACTGTGTTTTTTTGTATTGGTGTGAGGATGAAGATGTCTAACTTTATTGATGAGCTGGACTGTGAGACGGTCTCTGTAGTGGAGACTCTGGTGATCGGGGTGAAAGGTCACAGTGATGTCAGCAGTCGCAGCAGGAGGAACAGCGCCACCTGATGGACACACACTGAACACACTCAACCCGCTGTGGTTCTGAGGACCTGAGAGGAAGGATGAGGACATTAGCTGATGTGGGCAGGATCGTCATGTACAGTAATGGACAAAAGTTGAAGATATTTCTTCTTTTTTTAATGAGCCTGCAAATCCGATTAAACCATCAAAATATGAGGAAATGTTATGAAAGAACAATGCCTTTTTTTGACAAATAATTGTGTCAATTGTAAACTACAGCTTTTTTATTACAGGTTTTATTTTACTATGCAAAAAAAAAAAAGCATAGAAAAACAAAAATCTTACAGGAAAAAGCATTAATTGACAACAACATAATCAGTTATTCATATTTCTTTCTTGTTTTTGCATGTGTTCATAATTTCAGCTTGTCTGCACAATTTTCAAAAATAAAACAATTGACTCCAAGTTCAATTATGAAATACAGTATACTTACAAAACCTTGTTTAATATTTAAAGAAAAAAATATTTTTCCAAGGCCAGACATCACTGTACAACACCTGTCAAAGGGTCTCTTCTGCTCACAGAGGCTGATTTATTTGACCAAAAATACAGTAAAAACAGTAATATTGTGAAATATTATTCCAGTGTAAATCTGCTGTTTTCTATGTGAATATATAGTAAAGTGTAATTTATTCCTGTGATCAAAGCTGTATTTTCAGCATCATTACTCCAGTCTTCGGTGTCACATGACCCTATTTTACATAGTAATAATATTTCACTGTTTTCGCTGTATTTTTGACTAAATATTTGCAATGTTTCCACACTGTGGACAGGTAGAGTATCTGCCAGTGAATGATGCGCTGTTCATGTTAAAGTTATCAAGACTTCTGGAAACACTTTATAATTAGGTTAATTAGTTTACATTAGTTAATGAGGAATACATTTGTTAATCTTTGTGAACGTTAGTTAATAATCCCAGCTAAAAAAATGTATTCTAAGAACATTTAGCTAATGTTGCCTTTCTGAACATCTAGGTTTTTAAATGTTTTACAAATGTTTTTTCTCGGCTATATAAAGGGAACATTCCATTTTATGATTCTGCAAACATAATTTGCATTTTGAGAAGATGAATAAAAAGCAAATAATTTTGAGCGAACATCCTATTAATGTTACTGGAAGAATGTTTGTTGATGACTTTGAGAGAACGGTCCGTTAGCTGGGATGAGACTTTTTTTGTGCTTTTTGGGAGCTTGACTTCCCTAATTTTTAGCTTGAATTAAACAGAGAAGCGTCAAACTCTGCCTAACATTCCCTTTTGTGCTGCACAGAAGAAAGAAAGATGAATCGGTTGATTAAATGATGACAAAATGTACGTTTTTAGGTGAACCTTTCTCTAAAAGACGTGTGTGTTATGGGCAGAATCTCCAGTCATGTGCTTGTATAGTGTGTGTTATGGGCAGAATCTAAAGTCATGTGCTTGTGTAGTGTGTGTTATGGGCAGAATCTCCAGTCACGTGCTTGTGTAGTGTGTGTAACTCACCCAGATGTGCAGTGGAGTCCATGTCCAACAGGATCCTCTCGCTCTCTAACATCACACTGAAGCGCACGTCCAGCGAGGAGGCGTTCTGCAGCTGAACACACACCACAGAGAACACACCCATGGTACATTACAATGATTTCTGATCATGTGACACTGAAGACTGGAGTAATGATGCGTTTAGTGTATAGCAATAAGTCCAATAACAGACTTTGCAGGGATAATGTAGCAGATGTAAGAGTTTAGCTCGAGGTTACAGTGGTGACTGGAGATTTTACACGCATAATCTCTTATACTCCAGGTAGAATAAAACGAGGAACACATTACAATAAACAAGAAACCCCATGTAAAACTGCACAGAAACACAGTCGACAGAACTGACCCTATGGTGACAGTGACCTCTAGTGTTGAACATGAACATGACACTTTTCATCCCATACATTTAGAAAAATATAATTAATAGTACCTTTAGCAGGGTAGTACCTTTTAAAGGGCCAATTCTGAACCAGATCTACCCACAAAAAGGTGCATATTAGTACCGTAGTGTAGTAATATATTCCTTTAAGGCACTACTTTCTTAGACTTTTAGGGGTAAATAAGGTACAAAGATGTCCGTTTAAGGATACAGGACATGTTTTTGTACACTTAAAGGTATTTTTTTGACAACTTGAAGTATAATTTTAAAATTATTAATTGTTTCCTCAGTTAACAGGAGTGTACATTCTGCACCCTGATTTTTTTTCTTCTTATTTTGTATTTTTGTCTTATTTTTTATTACAAGCATCTAAAATTTTTTGAATCAAGACACATTTACTGAAGAAGCAGAATGATTTAAGATACTGACAATTAAGCGAGTTTTTGCTTAAAACAAGAGAGAAAAAAATCAGTCTGTTGGGTCAGAAAAATTATTTCATTTCCCTTTTGAATTAAGTTTATTTTTCTTACTCCATTGGGAGATATTTTTTCTTGTTGAATCATAAACTCACTAAATTGATCATTTTTTGTCAATTCACACGTTGATCTGATTGGTTACAAGGTAGTTTGTGACGTCAGAAACACCAGCGATTTCACACCGTGTTTTTGAGACTGTCTTTGGTTCACTGCAGTTTTAAGGAGAAAATACTCAGCAATGCTGTCGACTTATGAACTTACACATGGTTTGTCTTAAAGCGTATTAAAAACATCACATAGACATATAAACTACATTAAAAGCTGGATGTTCACCACAGGGGGACTTTAAGTCATTTTGCTTCTCCAGTAAATAGGCAAAAACACTGAGGAAGAACATCTGCTGATGTTATGAATGTACATGTAGAGTTGAACACATACCCTGAACACTTGCGAGGCGCTGTCGTTTTCAGGAACGTAGTCGAAGATAATGTGTCCTTGGTGTGAGGAGGTGAGGATGGGATGGACAGCTTCAGCACACAGTGAGATCTCCAGTGACATCTGACTGCAGATCACCTCCAGAGTCTCATAATACTGACAACACAACACATATTTCACATTATGAATACCAGCGGATTCAGGGGCAGAACTGGGTAAATGCCGTGAATCTGACCAAACCTGTCCAGAAAATGCCTGGGTCATATTTCACCAACAATACAGACAGTATGCATTACAGTAATGAGAATAATGAGTAACAAGAGATGTTTTTGCATTACTATGATCAGATTTTTTGGGGAAAGGGATAGTTTCATAGGTCATCATTTACATCTAAGGTAATGTATGTTAAGCACAGAAATTTGAGTGAAAAAAAAAGTACAAGCTTCTGTGTTCACCAAATATTTGTTGATCATTGTTTATATGTATATAAAAGCCTAAATTAATTCTGTTCATCATATAGAGCAATTGTATCTTTTCACAGGACTGAGTGTGTTTACAGCTGATATTAAGATGCGTTTTAATCGACTGGATCACCAGTAGACGAGAGACACATTCACGTTTACAGCTGGTGTTTCAATCCGTCTCTTCTGTCCACTTTCAAACACTTCTGTCCCACACGGAGAGCATCAGCTTCAGTTTCTGCTCTGACAGACGCGACATCAGCCGAACGCTGCGAGTGTGTGTTGGAGATCAGCCGAACGCTGCGAGTGTGTGTTAGAGATCAGCCGAACGCTGCGAGTGTGTGTTAGAGATCAGCCGAACGCTGCGAGTGTGTGTTAGAGATCAGCCGAATGCTGCGAGTGTGTGTTAGAGATCAGCCGAACGCTGCGAGTGTGTGTTAGAGATCAGCCGAACGCTGCGAGTGTGTGTTAGAGATCAGCCGAACGCTGCGAGTCTGTGTTAGAGATCAGCCGAACGCTGCGAGTGTGTGTTAGAGATCAGCCGAACGCTGTGAGTGTGTGTTAGAGATCAGCCGAACGCTGTGAGTGTGTGTTAGAGATCAGCCGAACGCTGTGAGTGTGTGTTGGAGATCAGCCGAACGCTGCGAGTGTGTGTTGGAGATCAGCCGAACGCTGCGAGTGTGTGTTAGAGATCAGCCGAACGCTGCGAGTGTGTGTTAGAGATCAGCCGAACGCTGTGAGTGTGTGTTAGAGATCAGCCGAACGCTGTGAGTGTGTGTTAGAGATCAGCCGAACGCTGCGAGTGTGTGTTAGAGATCAGCCGAACGCTGCGAGTGTGTGTTAGAGATCAGCTGAACGCTGTGAGTGTGTGTTAGAGATCAGCCGAACGCTGCGAGTGTGTTAGAGATCAGCCGAACGCTGAGAGTGTGTGTTAGAGTGTGTGTTGGAGATCAGCCGAACGCTGCGAGTGTGTGTTAGAGTGTGTGTTGGAGATCAGCCGAACGCTGCGAGTGTGTGTTAGAGATCAGCCGAACGCTGAGAGTGTGTGTTAGAGATCAGCCGAACGCTGAGAGTGTGTGTTAGAGATCAGCCGAACGCTGTGAGTGTGTGTTAGAGATCAGCCGAACGCTGCGAGTGTGTGTTAGAGATCAGCCGAACGCTGAGAGTGTGTGTTAGAGATCAGCCGAACGCTGCGAGTGTGTGTTAGAGATGAGCCGAACGCTGCGAGTGTGTGTTAGAGATCAGCCGAACGCTGCGAGTGTGTGTTAGAGATCAGCCGAACGCTGCGAGTGTGTGTTAGAGATCAGCCGAACGCTGCGAGTCTGTGTTAGAGATCAGCCGAACGCTGCGAGTGTGTGTGTTAGAGATCAGCCGAACGCTGCGAGTCTGTGTTAGAGATCAGCCGAACGCTGCGAGTGTGTGTTAGAGATCAGCCGAACGCTGCGAGTGTGTGTTAGAGATCAGCCGAACGCTGCGAGTGTGTGTTAGAGATCAGCCGAACGCTGTGAGTGTGTGTTGGAGATCAGCCGAACGCTGTGAGTGTGTGTTGGAGATCAGCCGAACGCTGCGAGTGTGTGTTGGAGATCAGCGAACGCTGCGAGTGTGTGTTGGAGATCAGCCGAACGCTGCGAGTGTGTGTTAGAGATCAGCCGAACGCTGCGAGTGTGTGTTAGAGATCAGCCGAACGCTGTGAGTGTGTTAGAGATCAGCCGAACGCTGTGAGTGTGTGTTAGAGATCAGCCGAACGCTGTGAGTGTGTGTTAGAGATCAGCCGAACGCTGCGAGTGTGTGTTAGAGATCAGCCGAACGCTGCGAGTGTGTGTTAGAGATCAGCTGAACGCTGTGAGTGTGTGTTAGAGATCAGCCGAACGCTGAGAGTGTGTGTTAGAGTGTGTGTTGGAGATCAGCCGAACGCTGCGAGTGTGTGTTAGAGTGTGTGTTGGAGATCAGCCGAACGCTGCGAGTGTGTGTTAGAGATCAGCCGAACGCTGAGAGTGTGTGTTAGAGATCAGCCGAACGCTGTGAGTGTGTGTTAGAGATCAGCCGAACGCTGCGAGTGTGTGTTAGAGATCAGCCGAACGCTGAGAGTGTGTGTTAGAGATCAGCCGAACGCTGAGAGTGTGTGTTAGAGATGAGCCGAACGCTGCGAGTGTGTGTTAGAGATCAGCCGAACGCTGCGAGTGTGTGTTAGAGATCAGCCGAACGCTGCGAGTGTGTGTTAGAGATCAGCCGAACGCTGCGAGTGTGTGTTAGAGATCAGCCGAACGCTGCGAGTGTGTGTGTTAGAGATCAGCCGAACGCTGCGAGTCTGTGTTAGAGATCAGCCGAACGCTGCGAGTGTGTGTTAGAGATCAGCCGAACGCTGCGAGTGTGTGTTAGAGATCAGCCGAACGCTGCGAGTGTGTGTTAGAGATCAGCCGAACGCTGTGAGTGTGTGTTGGAGATCAGCCGAACGCTGTGAGTGTGTGTTGGAGATCAGCCGAACGCTGCGAGTGTGTGTTGGAGATCAGCCGAACGCTGCGAGTGTGTGTTGGAGATCAGCCGAACGCTGCGAGTGTGTGTTAGAGATCAGCCGAACGCTGCGAGTGTGTGTTAGAGATCAGCCGAACGCTGTGAGTGTGTTAGAGATCAGCCGAACGCTGTGAGTGTGTGTTAGAGATCAGCCGAACGCTGTGAGTGTGTGTTAGAGATCAGCCGAACGCTGCGAGTGTGTGTTAGAGATCAGCCGAACGCTGCGAGTGTGTGTTAGAGATCAGCTGAACGCTGTGAGTGTGTGTTAGAGATCAGCCGAACGCTGCGAGTGTGTTAGAGATCAGCCGAACGCTGAGAGTGTGTGTTAGAGTGTGTGTTGGAGATCAGCCGAACGCTGCGAGTGTGTGTTAGAGTGTGTGTTGGAGATCAGCCGAACGCTGCGAGTGTGTGTTAGAGATCAGCCGAACGCTGAGAGTGTGTGTTAGAGATCAGCCGAACGCTGCGAGTGTGTGTTAGAGATCAGCCGAACGCTGCGAGTGTGTGTTAGAGATCAGCCGAACGCTGCGAGTGTGTGTTGGAGATCAGCCGAACGCTGCGAGTGTGTGTTCGAGATCAGCCGAACGCTGCGAGTGTGTGTTAGAGATCAGCCGAACGCTGCGAGTGTGTGTTAGAGATCAGCCGAACGCTGCGAGTGTGTGTTAGAGATCAGCCGAACGCTGCGAGTGTGTGTTAGAGATCAGCCGAACGCTGCGAGTGTGTGTTAGAGATCAGCCGAACGCTGCGAGTGTGTGTTAGAGATCAGCCGAACGCTGTGAGTGTGTGTTAGAGATCAGCCGAACGCTGCGAGTGTGTTAGAGATCAGCCGAACGCTGAGAGTGTGTGTTAGAGTGTGTGTTGGAGATCAGCCGAACGCTGCGAGTGTGTGTTAGAGTGTGTGTTGGAGATCAGCCGAACGCTGCGAGTGTGTGTTAGAGATCAGCCGAACGCTGAGAGTGTGTGTTAGAGATCAGCCGAACGCTGAGAGTGTGTGTTAGATATCAGCCGAACGCTGGGAGTGTGTGTTAGAGATCAGCCGAACGCTGTGAGTGTGTGTTAGAGATCAGCCGAACGCTGCGAGTGTGTGTTAGAGATCAGCCGAACGCTGAGAGTGTGTGTTAGAGATCAGCCGAACGCTGAGAGTGTGTGTTAGAGATCAGCCGAATGCTGTGAGTGTGTGTTAAGAGATCAGCCGAACGCTGAGAGTGTGTGTTAGAGATCAGCCGAACGCTGAGAGTGTGTGTTAGAGATCAGCCGAACGCTGCGAGTGTGTTAGAGATCAGCCGAACGCTGCGAGTGTGTGTTAGAGATCAGCTGAACTCTGTGAGTGTGTGTTAGAGATCAGCCGAACGCTGAGAGTGTGTGTTAGAGATCAGCCGAACGCTCCGAGTGTGTGTTAGAGATCAGCCGAACGCTGCGAGTGTGTGTTAGAGATCAGCTGAACGCTGAGAGTGTGTGTTAGAGATCAGCCGAACGCTGCGAGTGTGTGTTAGAGATCAGCTGAACGCTGAGAGTGTGTGTTAGAGATTAGCCGAACGCTGCGAGTGTGTGTTAGAGATCAGCTGAACGCTGCGAGTGTGTGTTAGAGATCAGCTGAACGCTGTGAGTGTGTGTTAGAGATCAGCCGAACGCTGAGAGTGTGTGTTAGAGATCAGCTGAACGCTGTGAGTGTGTGTTAGAGATCAGCCGAACGCTGAGAGTGTGTGTTAGAGATCAGCCGAACGCTGTGAGTGTGTTATAGATCAGCCGAACGCTGTGAGTGTGTGTTAGAGATCAGCCGAACGCTGTGAGTGTGTGTTAGAGATCAGCCGAACGCTGTGAGTGTGTGTTAGAGATCAGCAGAACGCTGTGAGTGTGTGTTAGAGATCAGCCGAACGCTGTGAGTGTGTGTTGGAGATCAGCCGAACGCTGTGAGTGTGTGTTGGAGATCAGCCGAACGCTGTGAGTGTGTGTTAAGAGATCAGCCGAACGCTGTGAGTGTGTGTTAGAGATCAGCCGAACGCTGTGAGTGTGTGTTAGAGATCAGCCGAACGCTGTGAGTGTGTGTTAGAGATCAGCCGAAGGCTGTGAGTGTGTGTTAGAGATCAGCCGAACGCTGTGAGTGTGTGTTAGAGATCAGCCGAAGGCTGTGAGTGTGTGTTAAGAGATCAGCAGAACGCTGTGAGTTTGTGTTAGAGATCAGCCGAATGCTGTGAGTGTGTGTTAGAGATCAGCCGAAGGCTGTGAGTGTGTGTTAGAGATCAGCCGAAGGCTGTGAGTGTGTGTTAGAGATCAGCCGAAGGCTGTGAGTGTGTGTTAAGAGATCAGCAGAACGCTGTGAGTTTGTGTTAGAGATCAGCCGAATGCTGTGAGTGTGTGTTAGAGATCAGCCGAACGCTGTGAGTGTGTGTTAGAGATCAGTCGAACGCTGTGAGTGTGTGTTAGAGATCAGCCGAACGCTGTGAGTGTGTGTTAGAGATCAGCCGAACGCTGAGAGTGTGTGTTAGAGATCAGCCGAATGCTGTGAGTGTGTGTTAGAGATCAGCTGAACGCTGTGAGTGTGTGTTAGAGATCAGCCGAACGCTGTGAGTGTGTGTTAGAGATCAGTCGAACGCTGTGAGTGTGTGTTAGAGATCAGCCGAACGCTGTGAGTGTGTGTTAGAGATCAGTCGAACGCTGTGAGTGTGTGTTAGAGATCAGCCGAACGCTGTGAGTGTGTGTTAGAGATCAGCCGAACGCTGAGAGTGTGTGTTAGAGATCAGCCGAACGCTGAGAGTGTGTGTTAGAGATCAGCCGAACGCTGCGAGTGTGTGTTAGAGATCAGCTGAACTCTGTGAGTGTGTGTTAGAGATCAGCCGAACGCTGAGAGTGTGTGTTAGAGATCAGCTGAACGCTGCGAGTGTGTGTTAGAGATCAGCTGAACGCTGTGAGTGTGTGTTAGAGATCAGCCGAACGCTGAGAGTGTGTGTTAGAGATCAGCTGAACGCTGTGAGTGTGTGTTAGAGATCAGCCGAACGCTGAGAGTGTGTGTTAGAGATCAGCCGAACGCTGTGAGTGTGTTATAGATCAGCCGAACGCTGTGAGTGTGTGTTAGAGATCAGCCGAACGCTGTGAGTGTGTGTTAGAGATCAGCCGAACGCTGTGAGTGTGTGTTAGAGATCAGCAGAACGCTGTGAGTGTGTGTTAGAGATCAGCCGAACGCTGTGAGTGTGTGTTGGAGATCAGCCGAACGCTGTGAGTGTGTGTTGGAGATCAGCCGAACGCTGTGAGTGTGTGTTAAGAGATCAGCCGAACGCTGTGAGTGTGTGTTAGAGATCAGCCGAACGCTGTGAGTGTGTGTTAGAGATCAGCCGAACGCTGTGAGTGTGTGTTAGAGATCAGCCGAAGGCTGTGAGTGTGTGTTAGAGATCAGCCGAACGCTGTGAGTGTGTGTTAGAGATCAGCCGAAGGCTGTGAGTGTGTGTTAAGAGATCAGCAGAACGCTGTGAGTTTGTGTTAGAGATCAGCCGAATGCTGTGAGTGTGTGTTAGAGATCAGCCGAAGGCTGTGAGTGTGTGTTAGAGATCAGCCGAAGGCTGTGAGTGTGTGTTAGAGATCAGCCGAAGGCTGTGAGTGTGTGTTAAGAGATCAGCAGAACGCTGTGAGTTTGTGTTAGAGATCAGCCGAATGCTGTGAGTGTGTGTTAGAGATCAGCCGAACGCTGTGAGTGTGTGTTAGAGATCAGTCGAACGCTGTGAGTGTGTGTTAGAGATCAGCCGAACGCTGTGAGTGTGTGTTAGAGATCAGCCGAACGCTGAGAGTGTGTGTTAGAGATCAGCCGAATGCTGTGAGTGTGTGTTAGAGATCAGCTGAACGCTGTGAGTGTGTGTTAGAGATCAGCCGAACGCTGTGAGTGTGTGTTAGAGATCAGTCGAACGCTGTGAGTGTGTGTTAGAGATCAGCCGAACGCTGTGAGTGTGTGTTAGAGATCAGTCGAACGCTGTGAGTGTGTGTTAGAGATCAGCCGAACGCTGTGAGTGTGTGTTAGAGATCAGCCGAACGCTGAGAGTGTGTGTTAGAGATCAGCCGAACGCTGAGAGTGTGTGTTAGAGATCAGCCGAACGCTGCGAGTGTGTGTTAGAGATCAGCTGAACTCTGTGAGTGTGTGTTAGAGATCAGCCGAACGCTGAGAGTGTGTGTTAGAGATCAGCCGAACGCTCCGAGTGTGTGTTAGAGATCAGCCGAACGCTGCGAGTGTGTGTTAGAGATCAGCTGAACGCTGAGAGTGTGTGTTAGAGATCAGCCGAACGCTGCGAGTGTGTGTTAGAGATCAGCCGAACGCTGCGAGTGTGTGTTAGAGATCAGCTGAACGCTGTGAGTGTGTGTTAGAGATCAGCCGAACGCTGAGAGTGTGTGTTAGAGATCAGCTGAACGCTGTGAGTGTGTGTTAGAGATCAGCCGAATGCTGAGAGTGTGTGTTAGAGATCAGCCGAACGCTGTGAGTGTGTGTTAGAGATCAGCCGAACGCTGTGAGCAGGGACGTGCACAGGGGGGTTGCTCAGGTTGCCCGGGCAACTGCCCGTTGCCCTTCTCGACTGCCCGTTGCCCTTCCGAGGGGGAAAATAAATAAATTGTCCAATAGATGCAGAATTTCACGTAGGCCTAGATAAACAATAAAAATAAATAAATTAAAAAAATCGCAAAGCCTCATTCACTTCCATTCGGGCACCGAAAGTGAAAGTCAGTGGGTCAAGGGCAAAACTTGCTGTTTCCATGACTGCAGCGCTGCACGCGACCGGTGAAGCAGTCGATCCTGTTCCCTTCCCGAATTCGTGTTCCCTTTACGCAATCATAATACAAGTCATGCGTAGTTGCCGAGTTACCATCAGAACTGAATACAAGCAAGAAGCACAACTGAATGTACGGGAAGCCAAAAGGTTAAAAAAGGATTGTATTTTTTCCCGAAATCTAAGCGTTTATTTATTTATTTTATTAGAAGCGAGTTTTCCCCCATCTGTCAATTCAATCCAGATTATTTATTTTCAAATTTAAAAAAATACAGAATAAAAAAAACAATAATCATTAAAAAAACAATAAACAATAATATGAGGAACTCATGTGTATTTTGGTGGCATTTAACATATTGTTAATACATTTTGTATACAGTTTACAAAGTTGTATATCATAAACCTGTCATCTCTGACGTTTTGCAATCTTTATAAATAAGACCATAATACGAGGCATTGAGTTTGGACATAAACACGGTCAGATAAGACAATTTGTATGGGCAAAATTCAACTGAATATATTCAGACATAATACAAAAAATATGAACAAGTGCAAGATTAATTAAATTCACAGAAATATTACTGGTGTGAGACTTTTATTATGCTGCAGTGTAGCAAGACAATTAAATGGTTTTTTTTTTCCATTTTTGTTGAAATGACCCCTAATAGGCGGCTTCTCCTTTGAAGCTTTGCATGTTGTTTAGTATGTAAATTTGGAGAAACCTATCAGTGACTTGATAGGATATTGATGTAGGGATTTTCATGACTCAAGTCATATTTTTCTGTGTTATTAGCTATTAGTAGTAGTTAAGGTGATTGCTGTATTTCAGTTTTTTACTTCTTTGTGTATATATATTTTAATAAAGACCATGTTATTCTCAGTCCTTCATTTAGCCGGTGAGTTGTTGTTTTTTTTGTGGGTGGGGTTGCCCTTTTTTCAGGTCAGAGCAACTGCCCCTCAAAATTCCTGTGCACGTCCCTGGCTGTGAGTGTGTGTTAGAGATCAGCCGAACGCTGTGAGTGTGTGTTAGAGATCAGCAGAACGCTGTGAGTGTGTGTTAGAGATCAGCCGAATGCTGTGAGTGTGTGTTGGAGATCAGCCGAACGCTGTGAGTGTGTGTTAGAGATCAGCAGAACGCTGTGAGTGTGTGTTAGAGATCAGCCGAATGCTGTGAGTGTGTGTTGGAGATCAGCCGAACGCTGTGAGTGTGTGTTAGAGATCAGCCGAACGCTGTGAGTGTGTGTTAGAGATCAGCCGAACGCTGTGAGTGTGTGTTCGAGATCAGCCGAACGCTGTGAGTGTGTGTTAGAGATCAGCCGAACGCTGTGAGTGTGTGTTCGAGATCAGCCGAATGCTGTGAGTGTGTGTTAGAGATCAGCCGAACGCTGCGAGTGTGTGTTAGAGATCAGCCGAACGCTGGGAGTGTGTGTTAGAGATCAGCCGAACGCTGCGAGTGTGTGTTAGAGATCAGCCGAACGCTGTGAGTGTGTGTTAGAGATCAGCCGAAGGCTGTGAGTGTGTGTTAGAGATCAGCCGAACGCTGTGAGTGTGTGTTAGAGATCAGCCGAACGCTGTGAGTGTGTGTTAGAGATCAGCCGAACGCTGCGAGTGTGTGTTAGAGATCAGCCGAACGCTGTGAGTGTGTGTTAGAGATTAGCCGAACGCTGGGAGTGTGTGTTAGAGATCAGCCGAACGCTGCGAGTGTGTGTTAGAGATCAGCCGAACGCTGTGAGTGTGTGTCAGAGATCAGCCGAACGCTGCGAGTGTGTGTTAGAGATCAGCCGAACGCTGTGAGTGTGTGTTAGAGATCAGCCGAATGCTGTGAGTGTGTGTTGGAGATCAGCCGAACGCTGCGAGTGTGTGTTAGAGATCAGCCGAACGCTGCGAGTGTGTGTTAGAGATCAGCCGAATGCTGTGAGTGTGTGTTAGAGATCAGCCGAACGCTGTGAGTGTGTGTTAGAGATCAGGAATGATGAGAGAATATTGTGTTTGGTATGTTTTCCATCTTCAACCCAAACTTGAGTCTTCAGTCGACAGTTTAAATCCCGTCTGGCTGTCGCTCTTCCAGAATGTTCCCGCATTAGATCAGGAGCCGGAGAGAAGACGTGTTTAGTGGCTGTTTGAACTCATTCGATCACATGAACGTTTACAGTACGAAAGCAATCCGGTCCAATGTGTTTTCAACTAACTCTGGAAGTGGAGGAAACTGGACAAACTCAGTGTTTTAGAGCCGTTTACTCCTGTGTTTAGAGTCGTCCACTCGTGATCAGATCCACCAAAACACATCTGAACACCAGCTGTAAACAGGGCCTTGAATTAAACCGCTCGATTCATATGGATTTGTTTTTGGGGATTCTTGGAAGTTTTGATGACCTCTTAATATACGTTTCAAAGATTGTGAATTTGAAACGACATGAATTTGACCTGTAATGTAGTGTGTAATAAATCTATTTGTGAATGTAAAAGGTCTGCAGAGTTTTCAAGTGCACTACAAGTTATTGTCTCCTAAAATAAATGATAAAGTCTGAACTGCCCGAAACGAGTCGTCATCAATACCAGTCTCACTCAGTTCTTGTTGAACCAATGTAGGTTTGTAACTAATTTGCATAATGCCCGCCTCTGGTCTTGATTGGCTGATCAGCGTCTCTTAGCCCCGCCCTCAAATACAGTAGTGTATCTGAGACTGGAAGAGTTTGGTTCGTGTTGTTCATGTGGAGAAGACGCTGTTTTCTGCTGATAAAGCAAATCCACTGATGAGATTGATACGGTAAAACACACGCCACCGTTACTGTTCGTATCACTGTGATCAAGAGCTGAGATTCAGATATGATAATGAGCGTTTGCTTTCTGACCAATCACAGCAGAGCAGCTCTCAGGCAGCTCTCAGAGAGGCGGGGCTTAGAGAGACTGAATCCTTGATCGAAGCGTTTCAGACACTTTAAGAGCTGATGCTGCAATGGAGATTATGAGGACAATTAAAGTGTTTTTTGACCTTGGATGCTGACAATAATATGAAACACGTTTTGCTATGATGTGTGTATGGGTGGCAGCGGCGCTCACCTTCTTGGCCACAGAGGGAGTAAATGCGATCAGGAGTGTGTGTGTGTCTTCAGGACCGATGGACCGCATGGCGTTCAGCACAGAAAACGGCCCGTTCACGTCCAGCAGTGATGATGTCAGCTGAAAGTCAGCAGGTTAAGGCTGATATCAAACACAACACAAAACTGGACAAGAAAGAACAGCAGCATTTCTGCCACAATATTTTGTGTGAGCTCTTAACCCCCTACACTCCTACACGTGCTTTACGATCTTCTGAAGCTGGTCTTTTAACGGTCCACACAACACGTTTTTGTAACTAAAAACTATCGGTGATCAGGCTTTTTCTTCTTTGGCTCCTAAATTGTGGAATTCCCTGCCCTCTGAGATTAGGAATGCAGAATCCCTTAGAGTTTTTAAATCGTCCCTTAAAACTTACTTTTATAGGGTGGCTTTTATGTGATTCGTGTGATTACTGTGTTTGTGATTATATTGGCCTTCTATTTTTATTGCTTGTTTAGTTTTTACTGCCTAGACTGTTGTGTATCTTTCTAATTTCATTATTTTTATGTAAAGTGCTTTGAGATGCTACTTTTAAAGGCACTATATAAAATAAAGTTTATTATTATTAATAACTTAATATTACCATTAACAATATTAAAACAATATTTAACCTTCAGTACAGTACTATCGACAAGTTTTTTAAAATATACTTACATTGGAATTCTATGCGTTAACAGCAGAAATGTGATGCTTGTATTTTAGTTAACATGACTGCTTTAATTAATTATGTTATTTGAGCTGTAAATTGGTTTGAAGTGTCATTTTTTAAATGGGATTATTTTTCTAGGTCAGTGTGTTACTGATGGAAATGTTTCTTACAGCTTTGATCACAGGAATAAATTACACTTTAACATATATATTCACATAGAAAACAGCTATTGTAAATTCTAATAATATTTCACTATTTTTACAGTATTTCTGATCAAAGAACTGCAGCCTCTGTGAGTAGGACAGACTTCTTTCTTTCAAAATATATATATTTTTAAATTATTTTTTTATAATTATTAAATTATTTTAATTTAAATTATTAAATTATTAATGTGTGTAAGTTACACAACACACATTACATAATATTTCTTTACACTGACTTAAGTTATTAAGAAATGATTGAAAAAGATACCTTCACAAACTCTGAGGAAATGTTCTGGATTATCACCTTTTTCAACACCTTCTGACCTAAAGGTTGAAACCATTACAAGTGAACAGGTAAAATGCAAGCAGTAAAGGTGATGATACACAGGGCAACTTTTTGAGTAATGTGACACAGATGAGACACAGGACCGATCTAAATGATCCAGATAGAAATGTATTTTAAAAAGTGCCCAACAACAACCGCTCGGCAAGATTGCCCAGCAACATTACTCAAAAAGTTGGCCCGTGTATCATCACTGTCAGAGTTGTGTTGATAGTGTTGATAGTGAACCGTGTCTCACCGACCGCCACTCGACTGAAGTGGAGTGTGTGTCGGTCAGAGACGAGGAGCAGAGCCGGTCTGACAGCGGGACAGTGTAACTCCAGATACAGCGTCTCATGTGGACTAAACAACAGACACACTTCACAATATGGTCTCATTTGCTAACATTAGTTAATGTAGAAACTAACATGAAATAACAATGAACAATACATTTGTTGCAGTATTTATTCATCTTTGTTAATGTTAGATAATAAAAATACAGTTCATTGTTTGTTCACAAGCATTAACTAATGTTAAGAAATACAACTTTGATTTTAATAATATATTAGTAAATGTTGAAATTAAAGTCCCCCTGTGGTGAAAATCCAGCTTTTAATGTTGTTTATGTGTCTATGTGGTGTTTTTAATATGCTTTAAGACAAACCATGTGTAAGTTCATAAGTCGACAGCATTGCTGAGTATTTTCTCCTTAAAACTGCAGTGAACCAAAGACAGTCTCAAAAACACGGTGTGAAATCGCTGGTGTTTCTGACGTCACAAACGACCTTGTAACCAATCAGATCAACGTGTGATCGTCAACCAGTGGATCTCTGAGTGAGTGAGTGAGTGGAGGCGGGGCTCATTTGCATATTCATAGAACCGCATATACTAAATGAGGCAAGGGTGTCGAGTTACATTCAAGCTATTTTAAGACATTATTTTTCAAGGAAAAAAAGTTTAAATATAATTTTGGTAATCAAAGATGAGTTTTAAAAGATAACATTATTGACTACAGGGGGACTTTAACATTATCTAAGATTAATAAATGCTGTAGAAGTGTTGTTCATGTTAACACAGAGTTACCTGGTGAACCTTAAACTTGAATAACTTTGAATTTTCAACAGTTTTATGTCTGGTTCTCCCATCATCACCTGTATCTGGGCTCCTCTGATGTGTCCGGTGTAGAAGTGAAGCAAGATATGACATGGCGAACGCGACGCTCAGTGAAAGAGCGCAGAAGTGAGGCCTTCGCAGACACATATTCAATAGAGCTGTGAAGAAATGATATAAATATAATTATAAAATGGTTAGTAACAGTCCTTGATTCTGATTGGTCCATAGCTGTGTGCGCGATAAAACACCCCTAGCAACCACTCTTAGCAACGTAAACAAATGTTTGTTCTCATTGATATGTTCATTAAAGCTATAGACCTTATGCACCAGAGAAACGAGGGCGCCGCCATATTTAGAATATTGTCTTTGAACTTCTGTTTTTGCGGTCGCTCTGTATATCTCTATGGCGTCGCTGTCGAGGAGTAATTAGCTTTTGAAGTGGATTTACTTATTGTAGAAGTTATCATGAGCATTGTTATGTTTATCATAAGCATTGTAAAGCAGATGTCTTAACAAATGTCGACCGGGAAATTTTTTAAACGAGCCGTTCATTCATAACTACGCACGATCGCTGTGAAACTACAGACTGGAAGTTAGGGCTGCACGATATTGGGAAAAAATGGCATTGCGATATTTTATTTTTCTGCGATATATATTGCGATATTTGTCATATTTCACCAGATTAAAGTGAATCGGTTCAAAGGAGTCATTCGTTCACGAATCGGATGCGTCATTAGTGGACGTTTAGCCTACCGTTGTGTGATTATCTCGGCAGTTTAGGACATCGCACAAGATAATTCAGGAGGGAAAATCTCAGAATACTCCACGTGAAACTTCGGTCTTTCGACCTTTTACCATCGTGTCAATTGATGTTGATTAATATGCGCGAGGGAGAGAGAGCAAGACAGCGCTCGTGTTGTTTGAAGACTGTGAGAGCGCGTGTGCGGCTGGGGCTCGTTCGCCCTCTCTCTCTGCTCGCTCTTATATGCGCGCTGTCTAGCGCGTGCGCAGCAGTCATTCTACACCGCTCACCGATCAAATAAGGCTTTAGTTTGTCCTTTGTCGGGACAAAAATGCGATTTGGCGGCCGTCAAAAAAAAAAATGCAGGAAAACTCCTGCATAACTGACTGTGTTTATGAGGATATTCACCGAGATGGGCATTCTGACTTAATTTTGAATGTTCGTGTCCAGTCCGTCAAGCTCAGAGAGAAAGAGCACTGAACTTTGTGTCTGCCCGGCTCTGTGTGCGTACATTTCTTGTGCTTGATATTTAAACCGACAGGACTTAAAGGTGCAAAACGCAAGTCTCTGAGTTTTTGCAGAACTACGCCCCCTCTGGCGACAAGCGAAACTGCAACCAGAGTGGTGGCACTAGACAAAATATTTCTTTTCTTTACTTTACGTGGAGTTTGCGTCGGGGTTTGGAATGGACTACAAGCCGGTCTCTTTGAATCCATCTTCTACCTTTGACGCACGAGTTGTCTTCACTGATGCAGAGAATGGCGGCTTATACACAAACCTGAGAGACATAGCCTGGTGAGCGTGAACGCGCATGACGTCACGCCCAGTCTCAAATTCGAGCCCGAATCCCTCTTATATGTTTTACTGTACAGGATTATAGAGGCAATCTCAGTGAGCAGAGAAGGGCTCATTCAGCCCATCAGGCAGTTCTTTAAGCATGTATAGGATAGAAAAACAGGTATTTTTAACATGAAAAGTTGTGCAATGCACCTTTAAAAACACATGTAAATGATCAACTTTCACTCTATGATGGTTCCTCGCACATCGCGATATCGATGCTGAAATGATATATCGTGCAGCCCTACCGGAAGTCAAAAGACAACGATCGCAGCGCTGAAAAGGGGCGGGGCTACAGAAGGTCTAAAGAAGCAGGAACGAACTATATACATATCCTATATTGAATATTAACATCCAATAGTGTAAATCGAGCAGCAGCTTCAGGTCGGTAGTCCAAGGCATTGTTGTTTATCTTTACTTCCGGGGTTCTTACCACCGGAGCCTCACTTTCGATTTCAAAATGGCGGCCGCGTGAAATCAGCGTATAGAGTAGACTAGAGTATTGTGAGAGATCGAGTAAGTGGGCGTGTCCCCTGAAAATGATGAAAACGTCATAAACACAGACTGTTTTACCCTGTTTGAACGTCTGCTGGGCTCGGCGAGTGGAAGGGACTGCCGTTTGCAGGCGTCACTTTACTGCCTTGATCTTTTACTAAACGCAACTGAGTTTCCATTTTGCTCTGTGAAATGAAGAAAGACAGCAGGGAAGTTACAAAACCTGGCAGTGCTGTGAGTGTGAGAAGTGATGTGACGTGTGTGAACCTTACTTTGGTGTCAGGTTGTGTGTGTTGGCAGTCGATGGTCTCGTTCCTCCGGCGAAGAGCCTCTGCTTTGATGACATCATCAGACAGTGTTGGACTGAACGTCACCTGGATCAGACACTTCTGTGGACACACACACACACACACACACACACACACACACACACACACACACACACACACACACACACACACACACACACACACACAGTGTCAAGTCAAAATTGTGTACATTGACTTTTTCATATGCTTATCCATTTACACAAATGCTAATTTTCATGTTGTTTCAAACATCTAGTAAATTAAGATGCTTTATCTGCCAAACTACAATTCGAGTGAACATGATCAAGACACACATTAAGAAGAAAAACATTGTATTCACCATATAAAGTTAACTTGTGTTCTTGGGTATTACAGTTTTTTACAGTCGCTAGGACACATTTCTCAATACTTAGGTCATTTTTTCAAAACTCTTCACACAGTGAGCACAACAGAAGTATATGTGGGCTGAACTGTGGGTCATTTATCAGTGCTTTGGCACAAAATGCATTCAATGACTACATCTTTCAATTTACATTAATTCTTTTCTCACTTCGACACAACAACCGCCAAAACTCTGTGTACCGACAGGCCAATGTGCACATGCTTACATACTGATCTCAGAACTGTTCAACTTACGTTCAAAACAACAACATAATACAAAACTGAATAAGACAGCATTTTGCCACATTTCTACAGTTACAGTATATTGTAATTAAATATATTTAGAATCTAAAAATTAAATGGCATAAAAACTAGAGATCGACCGATGTATCGGTTTACCGATATTTTTCCCGATATTTAAGCATTTTCCCATAATCGGGTATCGGTTTTGTAATATCGGATTTGCCGATACACGGCGCCATCTTGTGGCCGTTTTGAGAATTCCGCCATTGCAGCCCGCGTCTGAGGAGATCAGTCAACAACAACTCTGTGCACAAGTAAAGTATATGTTCTACTTGCTTTGCTTTAATTATTTAACATAACAGATATGCAGAAATAAGTTTTGAGACATAAATGCCTGATATAGGCCTACTGGTAGTTTATTTATGCAGCTTGGTTCTAAAATTGAGACGAACTCATGGAGTCACGTAGCGTAATCCGTCATGTAATGCCCCAATAAAGACGTAACTTTACATGAATTAAATGAAACAGACATGAATGAGTGCATGTTGAAAATAAAAGCGCTGAATTTAACTATCTATCTGTTGTATTTGCTCACCATTAGTCTCGGAAAAAAAAGTTCGTTTATGTTGCTGAGCACTCACTGGGTTGATGATCAGATGCTCAAACCGGCCACTGAATGAAACTTTTGATAAGATTATCTTGTTTAAACACCCTAGATTATATTATAATTTACTACACAGTGATTATTTCGCTAATACACATCTAAATATACCGCTTTGTGGAAATTAATTATCTGCAGGCGCGATCGCGGAAATTAATTATTTATTATCTGCACGCGTGATCGCAGGTTGAGTAGCCTATAAGCTATAGTTCTGTGTAAATGCATAGATAAACAGCACTTTGTCAGAAAGCATTTCATGATCTAGACCGACAAAAATATTATTAATTAATAACATATTAGTTTAAAAAAAGTTATGATGATGATGCTTGCATGCTGTTTTGTTTGTTACTTTCCTGACAATGTTATATTCCAGCTATTATTATTCAGTGAATTAATATTACCCAGTGAATTATTCCTCACTCTTTAAACCTATTAAACGGCACATAAACCTTCTAAAACTGTTTAAAATGAATTACATTTCTGCAAAGGTGATATGACTCCCCTGTCAATTACTTTCTCCATTTGAAAACATTAGACTTTTAACATTTATTTAGCCTATTGTTAACATTGTTGCTGCTGATGCTTATAAATTATATGTATAATTTAGATATAAATTATATAATGTAATAATATAAATGTTTTTATTGTAATTTGAAGATTTAATTTAACATGAAGGACTAATTTAATTTCCCCCCCAATATGTTAGAATAATTTTTTTGCTTTATTTTCTACCTAATCAAAGCTTTTATTTTTAATCAAAGACAGTAGTGCGCTTTATTTTTTGGACCCAGACCCCTCTATTTATTTGTGTATAAATATAAAGTTTTTTTTTTTTTTCTATGCAAGGAGGGAGTGATTGTTATAAATAAAATGGTTTGTTCAGTTCAGTTGTGTTGTAATAATTGTGTTAAAAACATAAGTATAACAGTAAATAAATATCGGTTCTGCATATCGGTTATCGGGCACATAAACATGCAAATAATCGGTATCGGTATCGGTTAAAAAAATCAATATCGGTCGATCACTAATAAAAACAATTGGACCAACCACAGCTGATTCCTATTGTATCTGTATCAGTGGATGGTGTGTATACAAATATTTGTACTTTGGAATTACTCCAAAAACATAAAATATAATAACTGCATGATGTCTGATTCAGTAACATATATTGCAGTGAATTCTAAACAGTAGAGAGGTAGAAGAAAGAAAGCATTTACATAGGAAAACATTGTATAAAGTTACCTGTTGTTAGTGTTTTTTATGTTATTGTTTTGTAGGTGACAAAGTGTGTTTGTTAGCTGTCAACCTTTGCTAGTGTTATGGAAGAATGTGTTGATTTGAGATATGTATGAAGTGATTTGGTAGTTTTAGTGCATTTTGAATGTGAAATGAACTGCTGTGCCGAGCTGAAAGATGGTTAGGAGAACTGTGTGAAGAGTTTTGAAAAAGTGACTTAAGTATTGAAAAATGGGTCCTAGTGACTGTAAAAAACTGTAATTTCAGGTTAGATAAAGTTAAAAATAGAGGTGTGCGAACTGTAAAATGTATTTAGGAGCATGTGTGCGAATACAAAAGTATAAAGCATGGACATTCCACAATAAGACACCCAGCGTATTTCAGGCTTGCTTATAATTAAAAGTCAATTAAATCAATCTGCTTGTAAATGTCTCCTTGTATTCATTTATTAAGGAAAATAATTTGACTATCAAAAATAAACCTATTATGAGAAATATTCACTGTAATAAAATGTGACAACTAGCCTAATTGATGAATCAAAGGCATGAACAAATTGAATGTGGACAAAAGCAGAAATGTAGTAATGAAACGGGACATGAAGCAGTGCTGTGAATAGTTTGGGTGGTCCGGACCTGTCCAGGCAGTACCCGTCCTGAAGAGGGTGTGATGGAGATGTCTGAGTCTTCAGGAACAGAGAAGGAGAAGAGCCTCGGCCCGGCGCTCATGCGGTTCTCCACATACAGAACTGCAGTGGTCCGGTCACCCAGAGCCGTCCCGCCAAACTCAACCAAACTATCAGAGAGTTTCAGAGAAGGCTGTACGCCGGTCGCGTGACAAGACAACACGAAGACTCTGAGACAAGAAAAGAGAGGCATACGAGTTAGAAGAGTAACTAGAACAGGTTTTCCTGCTGTAATGTTGATTATTTCCTCATATTCTCCATTGTTGCGGCTCCTCTCTTCCCAGTCTGTCACTAACGCTCTGTTTACTTCCTGTCTCTATGAAGCCCCTCCTCCTGAAAAGCACACTGTGCTCTGATTGGTCGGCTGGATCAGTGTGTTGTGATTGGTTGAGCGCTTCGAGTGTGTTTGGGGGGCCCCGCCCCTTTATTCTGCGTATTAATTATTATAATGAGGAATATTGTGACGTGTTCGTTCCCGGAAGAAACTCGAGACTACAATGGAGGTGTTTCAGGAGTTCAGAAACACTGACTCTGATATAGAGAAGAACTGGAGCTTTATATGTCCTCTTTAATACAAGAGACTGCTTTAATAATACACTATCAGGCCTGGCAACAGGTGATAGTGTCAGGAAAGATATATGTGACCCGGCTTCTGGCCACATAAATAATAGAAAAAATATAATTTTCATAGCACAAGATCATTTTATGATAATTTTAATTTAAAACGTTAAATTTAATACATACTATGTATCCATTCAGGAAGACCAAATAAACTTCGAAAGACTGGGTGATGTATGAAGTGAAGTAGCTATTGTTGTGTAATATTTGGGGGAAACGCATGTATTTTGATGAGAAAATGACATATCTGGCCATACCGTTGGTTCGTTTGTCCAGTCACAGACACTGTCCGGACAATACGGCTCAGTGTTCCTGTGGATCTTGCTCTGTCGAGCGGCAGAAGTGATTTTAGTAACTTTATTTTACAGTGTCCTTGTTACATATGTTACATGTACTTACCATAGTAATAACAGTAAATTACGCATGATTACATGCAACTGATCCTCAACCAAACCCTAATCCTATAAGTACATGTAGTTACTTAATATTACTCAGTACTAAAATATATAATTACACTGTAACAATGACACCTTAAAATAAAGTGTAACCGTGATTTTACTTGAGGCGTACTGGGAAACACCACGCTCTCCCAGTCAGGGGGAAAGGATTGTTTTAAGCCTATAACAACATGCTGTACCTTTGTTACAATAAAAACATTAAAAACAGGATTTCCCCACAGGGGGACTTGAATGGAATGAAACAAAGTGATATTTCATTGATATTAGAAGATGATAAGGTCACTAATGAAGGCCACTAGTGATCATGACGCCATTTTCTTGCAACTTTTAACTAGTAATTAGTCACAGGACACTTACAGCATGTGACTGACACAAAAACACAAACACAACCGTGTCCATGCACAAATATTTCACATTACACACGTCCATGGGGCCGGTTTCAACTGAGCAACTGCCACTGAAATGAATAGAAAACTCCAGATTGTATATAGACATGTTATAGAGGACATGCTAGTGTCCAGAACTGTGTTAGTTTGCAGTGTCGTCCACTAGATGGGGCCGTACGAGTTACAGCCTGTGTTCTGGAACACGGTAAACTGCTTTTTATTTCATGTGCATCTCATTTAACTGAATTACATATCCTACTGCGAGCTTTTGTGCTCTTTGAAGACATTTGCACGTGTTAAATGTGACATTGTGTAATGTCTGAATATTCTCACTGAGAAATAATGCAGCAATGCTCTCTGACCGGCGGTAACAGTTGATTAGTTATTGATTAACTAATCATTTACAAAACATGACTATGCCTTTCATAAATGTTTAAATAAATGATGTTTTTGCATGTTTTGCTCACATCAGGTGCACAGTGGTTAAAGACTCCATGTGTTTCAGAGAAGACAGCTGTCTATACCCTCACCAGTCAGCACTTACATTGCAGTACACTACAGGGCTCAACACCTGAAAAAAATCATTTACAACACTTTCATAGATTACCACTTCAGGAATGAATAAGGCCTGAGATCTCCAAATCTCCGCACCTGTTGACGCTGGTTCTGCAGGCGAGGCTGAAGTCGTGTTCCCCGGCCGTCGGCGCGCTGAAGATCAAGTGAATGTCCATGCTTTGAGAAGGCAGCAGAGTGCCAAACCCGTCATTCGGCTGGACATCCATAAACTAGACCGAAAGAAAAAGATATATTGTGTATGTATGTTTATATCTTCAAAGCCTCTGGATCTCATAATTAAAAAGGTTCCTTTTCTCTCTCATAACTGCAGGAACACTGGAAATGCTTCATTGTGTTTCGGTCAACTTGAAATCATTTCTGCACATTTTCTCTGAATGTGAGCCATCTGTCACAGACCAGCTTTAGCTCAAAACTCATTTCTGACTAAAAATGTGTTATGCATGATTTTGATTCATCTGATATTGGTACAATGAAACATCAAATACACACCAAATATTAGCAATAAGCCTAAATGCATGTTTTAGTTGGTTGGGTAAATCACGCTCAGCTGTGTTTGTATTGTTTTGAATATGGTTCAGAGTTTAATGCGGATGCACTGAACCAAAAGAGGTCATGTGACATCTCTCTGGCGTGCGTTTTGTGAAGTGTGTGCAATTCACGTTTATTTGTACAGCACTTTTCACAAGAGTCCACATTACAATTTACAGTGATCTGTTATCAGAGGAAACTGTCTAAGTTATGTATTTCAAAAATGTACATGTACAAAATCACAGTCAGCAACAAATGTATTCATTAAACAATGTGATAATTGGATGCAGAAACAGTGAGCTCATTGAAGTAATGCATGCTGTGCACTGGATACGCTCACCTTGGGAATACCCACAAAGCCAAACTCCTGAGGCAGCAGGGAACAGTTGGTGAGACGCACTGACGTGTGTGTGGACTCGTGGACGCTGCAGTGTCCGAAGTCCAGCTCTGTGCGCTCGAACAGCAGGTCTGAGCCGGTGACCACAGCGTGAGCCGTGAACAGCACAGGCTTCACCTGGACACGCACAGCGTTATACAGCTTCATCTGACACACTTTAAGCTGAATCTAACATGAAGTTGTGAGTTATTTTGAATTTAAGTTGAAGGAATGTGAAAAATATGCTTAGATTATTATTCATTTATTATTTATTGATAAAATCTAGTAATGTAAAGGTAAATCAAATAAAAAAATAACAAAAATTGCATTAAAAATAGAAAAAATCGTATCGAAATGAAATGAAATAAGCTTTCTGGACAAGTATAATTGTAGGGCTTCGGGTCATTTTGACCCGCGAGGGAAGGATTTGTTACAAAGCGAGACCTAATCTGAACACTTAGGAGAAGCTTTCTTAGGTGGCTTTTCCACTGGCTCGTTTGCTGCGGTCCGAGCCCGAGTGCGATTGTTCCCGGCGCCCCCCGCTGCGTTGGTCTGGTTTCACACTCAACTTGATTCTATCGAACCCTGGTGCGTTTGCGTGCATCTTACGTCATCGCAAACGTGCACGGCGCATTATAGAAAACAGAACGTGGGTCAATATATTGTGTTTTTTATTAATTCGGTGCTATTATGCGCAGTTGAGTGAACAATACAGGTTTACTGTGTGTGTTTGTCACAAGCTGGCTTTCTGCTGCTTGCAAACGGACTCTTTTGAGGAGACAGTGGATTTCAAAATGTGTTGCCCTGATTCCACACGATATGCGCGAATACAATGCAGGCTCAGTGTATCCAAGGTAAATCAACAACACTATCATCCCTTACATGTGTTTTATTTAAATAAATACATCACAATCAGCTAAAACGCATGCGCAGGTCACTTTACTTCCTGAACAAGTGCGCACCCGAGTACAATTGCTTGCACATTCACGCGAGCCGCGGCACGGTTCGGGACCAACCGAACTCAGACCACCTCCTCCAGGTCGTCTCGGGTTCGGTACCTCAGTGCGCACCCGGGTCTCATGACAGCATTCACATTAGCGATTTTTCATGCGAACCGTGCCTCGTTCCGAACTAAACTGCCAGTGTGAAAGCCCCCTGAATCACACTTATTCTGTCAATTATGTCAATTATTACACTAAGAGTCAAATTACATTGTTCTTAAAGGACAAGTTCGGTATACTTAAAGCCCTGTTTTAAGATCGTTTCTGATGAAATAGAACGGTTCAGATTGAGTTGATTGAGTTGTTGGGTTTCTGTGGTACACCCCCCCACCACCACAATGGGTTCTGTCATGATTCTGCCCTCGTGTCCTTGATTTTCTCTAGTCGTGAGGCAGGATCATGACAGAATCATGTTTTGTGTACAAGCACATGGCCTGTTGTTTGGGTGCTTGTGTTGTCTCGTTACGTTACCCCGCCCCCTTGTTATCTCGTCTTGTCATTTTTGCCCAGTCAGCGTCACCTGTTCCCCTCATTAGTTTCTCCCTATTTAATCCCCTTGTGTTTGCTGTCCTGTGCCGGTTCATTGTGAAACTTTGTGTGATCCACTGTGTATTTCCTGCCAGAGTGTTATCCTTCCTGGTTTATCCTTGTAAGTTTCTTGTCAAGAGAGAGAATACTTATTCTACGTTTACTGTTTGTTTACCGTCAAGTCTTAGTCTAGTCGTTCCTGTTCCAGTCCATGTTTTGCCCGCTCGTGGGTTTTGTTTTCCCTGTTTGTGTCCAATAAATGACGTTGTGTGATTGCATCCCGTCTGCGCCTGGGTTCATCCTCCACATCATAACAGTTGCATAGGTGCACTGGAACAATCCTTCCTAAAACGCATTAAACTTTAGTTTACACAGACGTGAAACTCAGCGAGTGGTCTGGGGTGTTCACTGATAAGCTCACACAAAAATCGCTGCAAAAGATGCTTTCCAACAGGTTTTATCGTAGTTTTTGTCCAACTCCATTGATATGTATATCTCTAGGGTAAGTGAGAAACCCTGTTATAATACGAGGCAGAGTCTAATGGATTTTTTTTTTTTTTAAATCATCTTTTGCAGTGCTTTTTCTGTGAGCTTATCAGTGAACACCCCAGACCACTCAGTGAGTTTCACGTCTTTGTAAACTAAAGTTTAATGTGTTTTATGAAGGATTGTTCCAGTGCACCTATGACCCATTGTGGAGGTGGGGGGGGGGGGGGGGGGGGGGGGGGGGGGGGGGGGGGGGTCCCACAGAAACCCAACACTCTCGGGCCAGCAGCATGTGTCCACATTACAATCTGAACCGTTCTATTTCATCAGAAACGATCTTAAAACAGGGCTTTAAGTGTAAAATACCCAACTTGTCCTTTAAAGTTTCGGCCCCTGTTCTCTGAGCCAGTCTCCTGACTGAAAACTATGATTGTTCAAACCTGTTTCTCGTGTGCATTCCTTTCTATACATTGTGCTTTGTTTCTCAAAAAAAAGAAAAAAAGATGCTGAATGAACCGGTTTGACATGCTCATTGGCCGAGCAAGGAGTGTGTGGTGTGTGTGCTACTGGCGTCATCAGCCGTACACTAAAGTTGGATTCTGTGAACATCACTAGTGTCTCTTCACATATCTCTGGTCACCGGGAATCAGTCCCTGACCTTCCATACAGGTCACCAGTCTGGACCGATTCCCAGCTTCTGACCCTCTGACTCTCTCTGCTGGGAGATTCGGGGACCAGCCAAACGTCTGAATTTGGGTCGTTGTTGCACCATTTCTGACGTTTTGGGAGTTATTTTCCATACTTTGATTTAGAAATGTTCTCAACTGCTTTGCTTTATAATACATTAAAGTAGAAATGAAGCAGTCAGTTAACATTACTTAGTCAATGGATTTCCACTCTAACCAAAAATGATATAACAAGCACAAGAAATGTAAACATTTAAAAGAAAATAATTGTAGCTTTTTATAGCAAGTGTGCCAGCCTGTGACATCACATCTAATGTTTTTTAAATGTTACTATTAGTTTCAGAATGTTCAAAGACACATTCAAATGTACGTTCCAGTCATGTTTGCAAAATGTTTCCTTTAATTCCCGTAACCAAGAACAAACCTTTTCAAAACATTAAAAAAGCGATTTAGAGAACATTCAGAAATAACGTTTCATAACCTAAAATGAACTTGAGCAAAATGCTCTTGGGATATATTTTTGTTAGCTGGGATGTTTGGCCATGATTTTGTTGGAGGAGGAAACATTCCTGAAATAACTCAAAAACTCAATTTTATTTTCTCCGATTTTAGAGCCTGAATGATCTTATAAAACTGGACTGATTTAAGTGTACATGAATAATAGAGCTCAGCTGATTGATCGCCATTTTCCTCAATAATTCGACATGTTGATTTGCATGCAATGATTATAATTAGTTACAGATATGACTCAAGTTATTTGAAGCATGATAGTGAAGTGAGGCTGTGTGTATGTGTGTATGGGCACAGGTTTGAGATCAGTGTGAGTCCTGGCGTGGATGAAGAGTCTGGCTGAGGAAGAGGAAGAGATGATAACCCGTGTCCAGATCTGTTTGACCCTCACACGTGATGTCAGCTCGTGTTGCTTTGCATGTATTTATAGCACAGATTTACACCTAGTGGGTGATCAAATGAGTGAAATAAATCCTACAGATGTGTTTGAGGGACTGAGCCAAATCTAAAGCACAGAGTATCACAGGCTTTTGGGGATAGGGTCACTTCATGCTGCAAATGATCATATTTGTCATTAATCGTTTAAGCACAGCATTGTGAGTTCACTGTGCTCTTTATTTAGCCTAGCTCTAGATAATCAACAATATCCGATAACTGCTGGATTATTTCACTTCATTACCCTTTAAACCTCCCCTTTTCACTTCTTAACATCCTTTACTGACGGCTTTGTAAAAGAAAGAACATTCAAACAATGAAACATTTTAAATGACCAGCTGATGTTTTCAAAATCCAGAGCATCGGAGGTTTCATTTACTGAAACATTTCTTTTTTTTATCAACACTAGCATCCCACCTTTGCATTATGGCAAAAGTAACTTACATTTTTATCATAAATGTAACAATCTAATCACACTACCCTAACCCTAACTAACTATTAACTACGACTTTGCCTGAATAAATTCCTTATTAATGCATATTAATAGTTACTAAGGTAGTTGTTAAGTTTAGGTTTAAGGGTTTTAGAATATGGTCATGCAGAATAAAACACTAATATGTGCTTTATAAGTACTAATAAACAGCCAATATCATAGTAATATGCATGATAATAAGCAACTGGTTAATAGTGAGGATTAAAGTGGTAACAAAATCCATTAACACAAAATCAGACTGTTCTCTTTTCAGGCTTTCAAACATCTTGTTTATATACTCTCTCTCTCTCTCTATATATATATATATACACACACACATACATACATACACTCACCGGCCACTTTATTAGGTACACCTGTCCAACTGCTCCTTAACACTTAATTTCTAAGCAGCCAATCACATGGCGGCAACTCAGTGCATTTAGGCATGTAGACATGGTCAAGACAATCTCCTGCAGTTCAAACCGAGCATCAGTATGGGGAAGAAAGGTGATTTGAGTGACTTTGAACGTGGCATGATTGTTGGTGCCAGAAGGGCTGGTCTGAGTATTTCAGAAACTGCTAATCTACTGGGATTTTCACGCACAACCATCTCTAGGGTTTACAGAGAATGGTCCGAAAAAGAAAAAACATCCAGTGAGCGGCAGTTCTGTGGGCGGAAATGCCTTGTTGATGCCAGAGGTCAGAGGAGAATGGCCAGACTGGTTCGAGCTGATAGAAGGGCAACAGTGACTCAAATAACCACCCGTTACAACCAAGGTGGGCAGAAGAGCATCTCTGAACGCACAGTACGTCGAACTTTGAGGCAGATGGGCTACAGCAGCAGAAGACCACACCGGGTGCCACTCCTTTCAGCTAAGAACAGGAAACTGAGGCTACAATTTGCACAAGCTCATCGAAATTGGACAATAGAAGATTGGAAAAACGTTGCCTGGTCTGATGAGTCTCGATTTCTGCTGCGACATTCGGATGGTAGGGTCAGAATTTGGCGTCTACAACATGAAAGCATGGATCCATCCTGCCTTGTATCAACGGTTCAGGCTGGTGGTGGTGGTGTCATGGTGTGGGGAATATTGGCCCCTTGGTACCAATTGAGCATCGTTGCAACGCCACAGCCTACCTGAGTATTGTTGCTGACCATGTCCATCCCTTTATGACCACAATGTACCCAACTTCTGATGGCTACTTTCAGCAGGATAATGCGCCATGTCATAAAGCTGGAATCATCTCAGACTGGTTTCTTGAACATGACAATGAGTTCGCTGTACTCAAATGGCCTCCACAGTCACCAGATCTCAATCCAATAGAGCATCTTTGGGATGTGGTGGAACGGGAGATTCGCATCATGGATGTGCAGCCGACAAATCTGCGGCAACTGTGTGATGCCATCATGTCAATATGGACCAAACTCCCTGAGGAATGCTTCCAGCACCTTGTTGAATCTATGCCACGAAGAATTGAGGCAGTTCTGAAGGCAAAAGGGGGTCCAACCCGTTACTAGCATGGGGTACCTAATAAAGTGGCCGGTGAGTGTATATAAAAAGTTTGCACAAGAGAAATAGTACATTCAGCTTTAATGGGAATAAAAGCATAAAGAATGTTGACTGAAAACGAGCCACTGGACAAAGAAAAGGCTGATGAATTCTTGCTTTGAGAAAGAGATTTGTACCTGATCTGGGACCTGTACAGTCAGAGGAACCTCCAGAACTCCTGTGTCCTTATTGAAGAAGCGTTCGGCATCCGCATACAAGCTCTGCCTATAAACACATGGAGGAAACAAACTCTTTAATCAATATTAAATATATAATGTCATGATCTTTTCAAGACTTCAATTATTTAGTAGGCTATTTATTAAAAAGAATAATTTTCTAAGTGCACATACACTGATGCATTATGGATGACAAAAATATATTAATTTTTTTAAATGTATTTATTTACATTAAAATGCATTTCACACACAGTGACCTGAATACAACTCTTTTATGAGTATATTTTTGACTTTACACTTGATATTTCAGAGTGATACACCCATCCTTATGAAGAAAAAAGCCTCATCGGAAGAAATCTTTTAATAAAAATGCTTAATACTAAAAAATCTGATACACTGTAGATGATTCTCTCATCTACACAGATGCATTTTCCTTTTTGCAAATGATACATTATTATAAGGAAAAATATTAAAACACGAGGGAAATCATTGTTGTCCAGTCATGTAAAGTATATTTATATAGTGCTTTTCACAATAGAGATTGTATCAAAGCAGCTTCACAGTATTAATATGTTGTGTCCATGACGATCGGAAAAATAGGCATAAAGCTTAGGCCTACATATTTACCCAAATTATTATATGCATGTATAACCGAAGCTAATTTGGGTGGGTTTGTCCCATCTCCAATGCCACTTCTCTTTCTTTTACGGCCCTGACGAGAACATCGATCTCCTCGGCTGTGAACCGATTCTGAAGCGCTCCTGGTAAATGCGCCGTTATAATAGTATTGCGCCATGGAACAAGCGCATCTCGTTCATCATGCTCTTAAAGGGAATGTGATATGACGCTCTGATTGGTTTATTTCATGTTACGCCCAAACCACACCTATGAATAATGAAGCTACTTCAGACCAACCCCTTTTAGATTTGCGCCAGGCGCAAGAGTCATTTATCCCGCCGGTAAAATAGCAACAGCGCCGGGATCCGCCCACAAAGTTACTTGCGCTTTGCGCTTTGACACTTGCGTTTCAGATCGTGCGCTGAGTGCAAGATAGGGCCCCATGTGGTGAAAAAAGCACTTTAACATTAACATTGATTTAAAATGTATTAAAACAGTAATAAAAATAGCCCTTAATAATAAGAGTGTTCCCTTGGTATTTCTAATGTGATATGATCTGAGAGATCATATTAGGAAAAAGGAACATAATCTGTGGCAGTGCCTTATGACAAGGACTGCATTCGCAATAGTAAGATGATACTGTGTTTACTGTGATGATACTGTGTTTACCACGGTGATTTAACATGCTTTCAATGAACTTGAAAACCAACCCCTGATAAAACCGACGCTTTAAAGTAAATACATACTCTTAATTGCACAATGACATTTATTCATTAAGTTGGCTTGAGAAAGCCAACTTACTGAAATCCTATTTAAACTTATTATTAAGTTGGCTTGAGAAAGCCAACTTACTGAAATCCTATTTAAACTTATTATTATTATTATTATTCTTCTGACTCTAAAATTTAAACTCTAACTCGTCCTAGAGCTTTAACTCTACAAACTCCAAACTCGGGTCAGACCTTCAAACTGTTCTGACTTAGTGTGCTATATCTTTTCAGACTGATTTGACTTTCAGATTTCTTAAAAATTAATATTAAAAATCATAAAAATCCCATTGACTTTCATTGTAACAGTTCAAAATGAGCCAAGACTACGGTGGCCCAGTAGTCTACACCAAATAAACTCAAATCTAAATTCCCTAAAGCCTTGGACTCAATTAAACTCCCATTCTATATGTACTTATGAACTCTATCTATCTATCTATCTATCTATCTATCTATCTATCTATCTATCTATCTATCTATCTATCTATCTATCTCTTTCTAACTTATCTATCTATCTATCTATCTATCTATCTATCTATCTATCTGATCTTTCTTCCTTTCTAACTAATCTATCTTTCTTCCTTTCTAACTAATCTATCTTTCTTTCTTTCTAACTAATCTCTTTATTTCTAAACTAATCTATCTTTCTTTCTTTCTAACTAATCTTTCTTTCTAACTAATATTTCCTTCTAACTAATCTATCTTTCTTTCTTTCTAACTAATCTATCTATGTTTCTTTCTAACTAATCTATCTATCTTTCTTTCTAACTAATCTATCTATCTTTCTTTCTAACTAATCTCTTTCTTTCTAACTAATCTCTTTCTTTCTTTCTAACTAATCTCTTTCTTTCTAACTAATCTATCTTTTTTTCTTTCTAACTAATCTATCTTTCTTTCTTTCTAACTAATCTATCTTTCTTTCTTTCTAACTAATCTATCTTTCTTTCTTTCTAACTAATCTATCTTTCTTTCTAACTAATCTATCTTTCTTTCTTATCTATCTATCTATCTATCTATCTATCTATCTATCTATCTATCTATCTATCTATCTATCTATCTATCTATCTATCTATCTATCTATCTTTCTTTCTTTCTAACTAATCTATCTATATATCTTTATTTCTAACTAATCTATCTTTCTTTCTTATCTATCTATCTATCTATCTATCTATCTATCTATCTATCTATCTATCTATCTATCTATCTATCTTTCTTTCTTTCTTTCTTTCTTTCTAACTAATCTATCTTTCTTTATTTCTTTCAAACTAATCTATCTTTCTTTCTTTCTAACTAATCTATCTTTCTTTCTTTCTAACTAATATTTCCTTCTAACTAATCTATCTTTCTTTCTTTCTAACTAATCTATCTATGTTTCTTTCTAACTAATCTCTTTCTTTCTAACTAATCTATCTATCTTTCTTTCTAACTAATCTATCTTTCTTTATTTCTTTCAAACTAATCTATCTTTTTTCTTTCTAACTAATCTATCTTTCTTTCTTTCTAACTAATCTATCTTTCTTTCTTTCTAACTAATCTATCTTTATTTCTTTATTTCTTTCTAACTAATCTATCTTTTTTTCTTTCTAACTAATCTATCTTTCTTTATTTCTTTCAAACTAATCTATCTTTATTTCTTTATTTCTTTCTAACTAATCTATCTATGTTTCTTTCTAACTAATCTATCTTTCTTTCTAACTAATCTATCTATGTTTCTTTCTAAATAATCTATCTATCTTTCTTTCTAACTAATCTCTTTCTTTCTAACTAATCTATCTATCTTTCTTTCTAACTAATCTCTTTCTTTCTAACTAATCTCTTTCTTTCTTTCTAACTAATCTCTTTCTTTCTAACTAATCTATCTTTCTTTCTTTCTAACTACTCTATCTTTCTTTCATTCTAACTAATCTATCTTTCTTTCTAACTAATCTATCTATCTTTCTTTCTAACTAATCTATCTTTCTTTCTTTCTTTCTTGCTAATCTTTTTTCTTTCTTTCTTTCTTACTAATCTATCTTTCTTTCTTTCTTACTAATCTTTTTCTTTCTTTCTTTCTTACTAATCTATCTTTCTTTCTTTCTTACTAATCTATCTTTCTTTCATTCTTACTAATCTTTTTTTCTTTCTTTCTTTCTTACTAATCTATCTTTCTTTCTTTCTTACTAATCTATCTTTCTTTCATTCTTACTAATCTTTTTTTCTTTCTTTCTGTCTTACTAATCTATCTTTCTTTCTTTCTTACTAATCTTTTTTTCTATCTTTCTTTCTTACTAATCTATCTTTCTTTCTTACTAATCTTTTTTTCTTTCTTTCTTTCTAACTAATCTATCTTTCTTTCTTTCTTACTAATCTTGTTTTCTTTCTTTCTTTCTTACTAATCTTTTTTTCTTTCTTTCTTACTAATCTTTTTTCTTTCTTTCTTTCTAACTAATCTATCTTTCTTTCTTACTAATCTATCTTTCTTTCTTTCTTACTAATCTTTTTTTTCTTTCTTTCTAACTAATCTATCTTTCTTTCTTTCTTGCTAATCTTTTTTTCTTTCTTTCTTTCTTACTAATCTATCTTTCTTTCTTTCTAATCTTTTTTCTTTCTTTCTTACTAATCTATCTTTCTTTCTTACTAATCTTTTTTTCTTTCTTTCTTACTAATCTTTTTTCTTTCTTTCTAACTAATCTATCTTTCTTTCTTACTAATCTTTTTTTCTTTCTTTCTTTCTTTCTTACTAATCTTTTTTTCTTTCTTTCTTTCTTTCTAACTAATCTTTTTTTTCTTTCTTTCTAACTAATCTATCTTTCTTTCTTTCTTTCTTGCTAATCTTTTTTCTTTCTTTCTTTCTTACTAATCTATCCTTCTTTCTTTCTTACTAATCTTTTTTTCTTTCTTTCTTACTAATCTATCTTTCTTTCTTTCTTACTAATCTTTTTTTCTTTCTTTCTTACTAATCTTTTTTCTTTCTTTCTAACTAATCTATCTTTCTTTCTTACTAATCTTTTTTTCTTTCTTTCTTTCTTTCTTACTAATCTTTTTTTTCTTTCTTTCTAACTAATCTATCTTTCTTTCTTTCTTTCTTGCTAATCTTTTTTCTTTCTTTCTTACTAATCTTTTTTCTTTCTTTCTTTTTAACTAATCTATCTTTCTTTCTTACTAATCTTTTTTTCTTTCTTTCTTTCTTACTAATCTTTTTTTTCTTTCTTTCTAACTAATCTATCTTTCTTTCTTTCTTGCTAATCTTTTTTTCTTTCTTTCTTTCTTACTAATCTATCTTTCTTTCTTACTAATCTTTTTTTCTTTCTTTCTTACTAATCTTTTTTTCTTTCTTTCTTTCTTTCTTACTAATCTTTTTTTTCTTTCTTTCTAACTAATCTATCTTTCTTTCTTTCTTTCTTGCTAATCTTTTTTTCTTTCTTTCTTTCTAACTAATCTATCTTTCTTTCTTTCTTACTAATCTTTTTTTCTTTCTTTCTTACTAATCTTTTTTCTTTCTTTCTAACTAATCTATCTTTCTTTCTTACTAATCTTTTTTTCTTTCTTTCTTTCTTACTAATCTTTTTTTTCTTTCTTTCTAACTAATCTATCTTTCTTTCTTACTAATCTTTTTTTCTTTCTTTCTTTCTTTCTTACTAATCTTTTTTTTCTTTCTTTCTAACTAATCTATCTTTCTTTCTTTCTTTCTTGCTAATCTTTTTTTCTTTCTTTCTTTCTTACTAATCTATCTTTCTTTCTTTCTTACTAATCTTTTTTTCTTTCTTTCTTACTAATCTTTTTTCTTTCTTTCTTTCTAACTAATCTATCTTTCTTTCTTACTAATCTTTCTTTCTTTCTTACTAATCTTTTTTCTTTCTTTCTAACTAATCTATCTTTCTTTCTTTCTTACTAATCTTTTTCTTTCTTTCTTTCTTACTAATCTATCTTTCTTTCTTACTAATCTATCTTTCTTTCTTTCTAACTAATCTATCTTTCTTTCTTTCTTACTAATCTATCTTTCTTTCTTACTAATCTTTTTTCTCTCTGTCTAACTAATCTATCTATCTTTCTTACTAATCAATCTTTCTCTTACTAATCTATCTTTTTTTCTTTCTTACTAATCTATCTTTCTTTCCTTCTTTCTTTCTAACTAATCTATCTTTCTTTCTTACTAATCTTTTTTTATTTTTTTATTTCTAACTAATCTATCTTTCTTTCTCTTTCTTACTAATCTATCTTTCTTTCTTTCTTACTATTTTTTTCTTTCTTTCTTTCTTACTAATCTATCTTTCTTTCTTTCTTACTAATCTATCTTTCTTTCTTTCTAACTAATCTATCTTTCTTTCTTACTAATCTTTTTTTATTTTTTTATTTCTAACTAATCTATCTTTCTTTCTTTCTTTCTTTCTAACTAATCTATCTTTCTTTCTTTCTTACTAATCTTTTTTTTATCTTTCTTTCTAACTAATCTATCTTTCTTTCTTTCTTACTGAACTATAAACTAATTAAACTTTAAACTAATTTAAACTTTAAACTTCTTCAAACTTATTGGTCCAAACTTTCACAAGCCAACTTAAAGTTTGTCTCGACGAACTTTTTCTAGTTATTATTATTATTCTTCTGACTCTAAAATTTAAACTCTAACTCGTCCTAGAGCTTTAACTCTACAAACTCCAAACTCGGGTCAGACCTTCAAACTGTTCTGACTTAGTGTGCTATATCTTTTCAGACTGATTTGACTTTCAGATTTCTTAAAAATTAATATTAAAAATCATAAAAATCCCATTGACTTTCATTGTAACAGTTCAAAATGAGCCAAGACTACGGTGGCCCAGTAGTCTACACCAAATAAACTCAAATCTAAATTCCCTAAAGCCTTGGACTCAATTAAACTCCCATTCTATATGTACTTATGAACTCTATCTATCTATCTATCTATCTATCTATCTATCTATCTATCTATCTATCTATCTATCTATCTATCTATCTCTTTCTAACTTATCTATCTATCTATCTATCTATCTATCTATCTATCTATCTATCTATCTGATCTTTCTTCCTTTCTAACTAATCTATCTTTCTTCCTTTCTAACTAATCTATCTTTCTTTCTTTCTAACTAATCTCTTTATTTCTAAACTAATCTATCTTTCTTTCTTTCTAACTAATCTTTCTTTCTAACTAATATTTCCTTCTAACTAATCTATCTTTCTTTCTTTCTAACTAATCTATCTATGTTTCTTTCTAACTAATCTATCTATCTTTCTTTCTAACTAATCTATCTATCTTTCTTTCTAACTAATCTCTTTCTTTCTAACTAATCTCTTTCTTTCTTTCTAACTAATCTCTTTCTTTCTAACTAATCTATCTTTTTTTCTTTCTAACTAATCTATCTTTCTTTCTTTCTAACTAATCTATCTTTCTTTCTTTCTAACTAATCTATCTTTCTTTCTTTCTAACTAATCTATCTTTCTTTCTAACTAATCTATCTTTCTTTCTTATCTATCTATCTATCTATCTATCTATCTATCTATCTATCTATCTATCTATCTATCTATCTATCTATCTATCTATCTTTCTTTCTTTCTAACTAATCTATCTATATATCTTTATTTCTAACTAATCTATCTTTCTTTCTTATCTATCTATCTATCTATCTATCTATCTATCTATCTATCTATCTATCTATCTATCTATCTTTCTTTCTTTCTTTCTTTCTTTCTAACTAATCTATCTTTCTTTATTTCTTTCAAACTAATCTATCTTTCTTTCTTTCTAACTAATCTATCTTTCTTTCTTTCTAACTAATATTTCCTTCTAACTAATCTATCTTTCTTTCTTTCTAACTAATCTATCTATGTTTCTTTCTAACTAATCTCTTTCTTTCTAACTAATCTATCTATCTTTCTTTCTAACTAATCTATCTTTCTTTATTTCTTTCAAACTAATCTATCTTTTTTCTTTCTAACTAATCTATCTTTCTTTCTTTCTAACTAATCTATCTTTCTTTCTTTCTAACTAATCTATCTTTATTTCTTTATTTCTTTCTAACTAATCTATCTTTTTTTCTTTCTAACTAATCTATCTTTCTTTATTTCTTTCAAACTAATCTATCTTTATTTCTTTATTTCTTTCTAACTAATCTATCTATGTTTCTTTCTAACTAATCTATCTTTCTTTCTAACTAATCTATCTATGTTTCTTTCTAAATAATCTATCTATCTTTCTTTCTAACTAATCTCTTTCTTTCTAACTAATCTATCTATCTTTCTTTCTAACTAATCTCTTTCTTTCTAACTAATCTCTTTCTTTCTTTCTAACTAATCTCTTTCTTTCTAACTAATCTATCTTTCTTTCTTTCTAACTACTCTATCTTTCTTTCATTCTAACTAATCTATCTTTCTTTCTAACTAATCTATCTATCTTTCTTTCTAACTAATCTATCTTTCTTTCTTTCTTTCTTGCTAATCTTTTTTCTTTCTTTCTTTCTTACTAATCTATCTTTCTTTCTTTCTTACTAATCTTTTTCTTTCTTTCTTTCTTACTAATCTATCTTTCTTTCTTTCTTACTAATCTATCTTTCTTTCATTCTTACTAATCTTTTTTTCTTTCTTTCTTTCTTACTAATCTATCTTTCTTTCTTTCTTACTAATCTATCTTTCTTTCATTCTTACTAATCTTTTTTTCTTTCTTTCTGTCTTACTAATCTATCTTTCTTTCTTTCTTACTAATCTTTTTTTCTATCTTTCTTTCTTACTAATCTATCTTTCTTTCTTACTAATCTTTTTTTCTTTCTTTCTTTCTAACTAATCTATCTTTCTTTCTTTCTTACTAATCTTGTTTTCTTTCTTTCTTTCTTACTAATCTTTTTTTCTTTCTTTCTTACTAATCTTTTTTCTTTCTTTCTTTCTAACTAATCTATCTTTCTTTCTTACTAATCTATCTTTCTTTCTTTCTTACTAATCTTTTTTTTCTTTCTTTCTAACTAATCTATCTTTCTTTCTTTCTTGCTAATCTTTTTTTCTTTCTTTCTTTCTTACTAATCTATCTTTCTTTCTTTCTAATCTTTTTTCTTTCTTTCTTACTAATCTATCTTTCTTTCTTACTAATCTTTTTTTCTTTCTTTCTTACTAATCTTTTTTCTTTCTTTCTAACTAATCTATCTTTCTTTCTTACTAATCTTTTTTTCTTTCTTTCTTTCTTTCTTACTAATCTTTTTTTCTTTCTTTCTTTCTTTCTAACTAATCTTTTTTTTCTTTCTTTCTAACTAATCTATCTTTCTTTCTTTCTTTCTTGCTAATCTTTTTTCTTTCTTTCTTTCTTACTAATCTATCCTTCTTTCTTTCTTACTAATCTTTTTTTCTTTCTTTCTTACTAATCTATCTTTCTTTCTTTCTTACTAATCTTTTTTTCTTTCTTTCTTACTAATCTTTTTTCTTTCTTTCTAACTAATCTATCTTTCTTTCTTACTAATCTTTTTTTCTTTCTTTCTTTCTTTCTTACTAATCTTTTTTTTCTTTCTTTCTAACTAATCTATCTTTCTTTCTTTCTTTCTTGCTAATCTTTTTTCTTTCTTTCTTACTAATCTTTTTTCTTTCTTTCTTTTTAACTAATCTATCTTTCTTTCTTACTAATCTTTTTTTCTTTCTTTCTTTCTTACTAATCTTTTTTTTCTTTCTTTCTAACTAATCTATCTTTCTTTCTTTCTTGCTAATCTTTTTTTCTTTCTTTCTTTCTTACTAATCTATCTTTCTTTCTTACTAATCTTTTTTTCTTTCTTTCTTACTAATCTTTTTTTCTTTCTTTCTTTCTTTCTTACTAATCTTTTTTTTCTTTCTTTCTAACTAATCTATCTTTCTTTCTTTCTTTCTTGCTAATCTTTTTTTCTTTCTTTCTTTCTAACTAATCTATCTTTCTTTCTTTCTTACTAATCTTTTTTTCTTTCTTTCTTACTAATCTTTTTTCTTTCTTTCTAACTAATCTATCTTTCTTTCTTACTAATCTTTTTTTCTTTCTTTCTTTCTTACTAATCTTTTTTTTCTTTCTTTCTAACTAATCTATCTTTCTTTCTTACTAATCTTTTTTTCTTTCTTTCTTTCTTTCTTACTAATCTTTTTTTTCTTTCTTTCTAACTAATCTATCTTTCTTTCTTTCTTTCTTGCTAATCTTTTTTTCTTTCTTTCTTTCTTACTAATCTATCTTTCTTTCTTTCTTACTAATCTTTTTTTCTTTCTTTCTTACTAATCTTTTTTCTTTCTTTCTTTCTAACTAATCTATCTTTCTTTCTTACTAATCTTTCTTTCTTTCTTACTAATCTTTTTTCTTTCTTTCTAACTAATCTATCTTTCTTTCTTTCTTACTAATCTTTTTCTTTCTTTCTTTCTTACTAATCTATCTTTCTTTCTTACTAATCTATCTTTCTTTCTTTCTAACTAATCTATCTTTCTTTCTTTCTTACTAATCTATCTTTCTTTCTTACTAATCTTTTTTCTCTCTGTCTAACTAATCTATCTATCTTTCTTACTAATCAATCTTTCTCTTACTAATCTATCTTTTTTTCTTTCTTACTAATCTATCTTTCTTTCCTTCTTTCTTTCTAACTAATCTATCTTTCTTTCTTACTAATCTTTTTTTATTTTTTTATTTCTAACTAATCTATCTTTCTTTCTCTTTCTTACTAATCTATCTTTCTTTCTTTCTTACTATTTTTTTCTTTCTTTCTTTCTTACTAATCTATCTTTCTTTCTTTCTTACTAATCTATCTTTCTTTCTTTCTAACTAATCTATCTTTCTTTCTTACTAATCTTTTTTTATTTTTTTATTTCTAACTAATCTATCTTTCTTTCTTTCTTTCTTTCTAACTAATCTATCTTTCTTTCTTTCTTACTAATCTTTTTTTTATCTTTCTTTCTAACTAATCTATCTTTCTTTCTTTCTTACTGAACTATAAACTAATTAAACTTTAAACTAATTTAAACTTTAAACTTCTTCAAACTTATTGGTCCAAACTTTCACAAGCCAACTTAAAGTTTGTCTCGACGAACTTTTTCTAGTTTATATATGAGATGCATGTGATGTGGTTAAATATGAATCCATCTGATTTTATTTTAAGGGCAGAATACTGTAATTTCTTACAATCGCCATCTTTTCAATTTCAATGTAAATATTCTGATCTATGCAATTAAGATTGAAGTTTAATCTCATTCCAGCAGAGTTTGGGGAACGGCTCCTTCCGAGTTAATGGAATCAGTGTGAGCGATGCTCTCGGATAGTTTTGGCACAGTGTTGTGGAACAGCTTTGTGGGACGCCACACGGCCCATCTGTCGACGGAACAAACACACTATCGGGAATCTGATTGGATCCTGCCTGTGAACACATCCTGACACATCCTCTGCTCTAAAAAGCTATTTTTAGATGACTTAAGCCAAGCTAAAATACACTTTTACACACAGTGGTAGACAAAGTACTTCAATCAACTACTTGAGTAAAAGCACAGATGTCCAAATAATATATAACTCCAGTAAAAGTCCTACTTTTCAATTTTAAAAGCACAAAGGTACTTAATTGTTAATGTAATTACATATTAAAGTTGGCATGAAATGTGGGCGGGGCTTGAGTGTGTCTGTGGGGAATTGATTGGATGGTTGTGGTCTGCTATTGGCTGATATCATGTGAGTGACAGGTTATAGCCCCGCCCTCATCATCAGAGAAGAGGAGAGATGCTGCAGGAAGTTATTCTGATTCAAGATTACCAGGAACATGCATTAAAAACAATAACGTCACAATAGGGAAAAAAAGTAAATCGCAACTTTAGTTTCAAGTGACTTGAACACAGTTATAACTGAATATTAGAATATTATTCTATTTTTAAAGTAAATAGATAAATAAATAAGACAAACAAGTTCATGGTATGATTGTTGCAGACAATTTAAATAAGTTGAATTCACTGGGAGTGTTTAAAGGGGAAATACTCTAATGGCTTTACCGGCTGATAAAAACAAACAAACAAAAACAACACATGTCAAGGGACACATGTCAATGACTTGCTGCCACACATGAAAACAGGCCATATATTGCACCAAAATGACTTCCCATTGACATCTTCCTCCCTAACAATCCTTCATCTTCTCTGACACCCAAGGACTCTATCAAACTGTTGTTCAGCACTGATGTCACCCTTATCATAAAGAATAGACCATGTTTCACTGGGAAATGTCACTAAAGCGCAGCTTCCACTTCGCATCTGCAACACTGTGAACCTCATTACTCAGTGTTCTGGTCATTGCCAAGACTATAAAAAATTAAACACTGCAAATTGCAATTAGATAATGTAAAAAAGTTTAGCATAATTATAAACTCACACAAAGAGACAGCTCTTAAGAGCTAAGAAGATCACTTGTTATTGGGAAGTACGGTCCAGTGTGATTTGCGAACCGATTCAAAGAGTTAATTTCTTCAGGTCTAAATAACGAGGAATGTGTTGGAACTGAAAAAATGTTCTGATGTGTTTTGTTTGATTATTCTGTTGCAAGCCTGTTAAAACTGTGGCTCTGTTAAACACTGAGATGTCTTAAAGCTCTTGTATCAAACCTATGTTTGTGTGTGAAGGATTACCACAACAATAAAGAGGATTTACCATTCACATCTCGAAGGACGGAAATGGACAAATGACATCTGTCAATGAATTATTTGTTTTTTACACATAATTTGTGCAAAATCACAAGGATTAAGCATCCACACAGAAATGTGTACTCCTCCACAAACACAAATATACATAAACACAGTCTAGCGATTTTATCTATCACAGTGTTTACACTGTGGATGAGAGGCATGAGTAGAGCGCTCAGCAAGCTATTTCTGCAGCATGCGAGCATAAACACATTTTAAGAGATGACAATGCTATAAAAAAATATGGGAGTGAATCTCAGGAAACCTGTCAAGAACACATTTGGCTCTTATCTCAACTCCCCAAAAAAGAAGGAACTAAAAAAAATTACATTGAGAAAAATAAGATGGGAAAAAGCTTATTTTAGAACCATTAAGAATTAGAATGACACATTTTAAGGTAAATGCATTGATTATTTTAAGTTATATTAAGTTACACTTAATGTGCCCATGGACTCAAGATCATTTAATTCACAGTGGATGGCTGTAATAAAAGCCCACAATGACCCTGACATTACTCCCCCCTCCCAAAGCAAGGTTAACAAGGTGAAGAGGGCAGGCTGGGCAGCCTTAAGGACAGTACCGGTAGTACAGGATACCAGGGAGGATAGGCCTCCGTGGCTTTGACCTGGGAGCTTGGCCACTATAGCCGGGGACATATAGCCCCCCCAAAAATGATTGGGAGGAGCAATGGGGTTGTGAACCGGAGCGGACACTGGAGCGGATTCAGGGGCAGGAGCTGGAGCCGACACTGGAGCGGACACTGGAGCTGACTCAGGGGCAGGAGCCGACACTGGAGCGGATTCAGGGGCAGGAGCAGGAACTGACACTGGGGCGGACACTGGGGCGGACACTGGAGCGGACTCAGGGGCAGGAGCCGACACTGGAGCTGACTCAGGGGCAGGAGCCGACACTGGAGCTGACTCAGGGGCAGGAGCCGACACTGAGGTGGACTCAGGGGCAGGAGCCGACACTGGGGAAAACTCAGGGGCAGGAGCCGACACTGGGGAAAACTCAGGGGCAGGAGCCGACACTGGAGCTGACTCAGAGGCAGGAGCCGACACTGGAGCTGACTCAGGGGCAGGAGCCGACACTGAGGTGGACTCAGGGGCAGGAGCCGACACTGGGGAAAACTCAGGGGCAGGAGCCGACACTATTGCGGACACTGGAGCGGACTCAGGGGCAGGAGCCGACACTGGAGCTGACTCAGGGGTGGACTCAGAGGCAGGAGCCGACACTGGAGCTGACTCAGGGGCAGGAGCCGACACTATTGCGGACACTGGAGCGGACTCAGGGGCAGGAGCCGACACTATAGCGGACACTGGGGTGGACTCAGAGGCAGGAGCCGACACTGGAGCTGACTCAGGGGCAGGAGCCGACACTGAGGTGGACTCAGGGGCAGGAGCCGACACTGGGGAAAACTCAGGGGCAGGAGCCGACACTGGGGAAAACTCAGGGGCAGGAGCCGACACTGGAGCTGACTCAGAGGCAGGAGCCGACACTGGAGCTGACTCAGGGGCAGGAGCCGACACTGAGGTGGACTCAGGGGCAGGAGCCGACACTGGGGAAAACTCAGGGGCAGGAGCCGACACTATTGCGGACACTGGAGCGGACTCAGGGGCAGGAGCCGACACTGGAGCTGACTCAGAGGCAGGAGCCGACACTGGAGCTGACTCAGGGGCAGGAGCCGACACTGAGGTGGACTCAGGGGCAGGAGCCGACACTGGGGAAAACTCAGGGGCAGGAGCCGACACTATAGCGGACACTGGGGTGGACTCAGAGGCAGGAGCCGACACTGGAGCTGACTCAGGGGCAGGAGCCGACACTGAGGTGGACTCAGGGGCAGGAGCCGACACTGGGGAAAACTCAGGGGCAGGAGCCGACACTGGGGAAAACTCAGGGGCAGGAGCCGACACTGGAGCTGACTCAGAGGCAGGAGCCGACACTGGAGCTGACTCAGGGGCAGGAGCCGACACTGAGGTGGACTCAGGGGCAGGAGCCGACACTGGGGAAAACTCAGGGGCAGGAGCCGACACTATAGCGGACACTGGAGCGGACTCAGGGGCAGGAGCCGACACTGGAGCTGACTCAGGGGCAGGAGCCGACACTGGAGCTGACTCAGAGGCAGGAGCCGACACTGAGGTGGACTCAGGGGCAGGAGCCGACACTGGGGAAAACTCAGGGGCAGGAGCAGACACTATTGCGGACACTGGGGTGGACACTGGAGCAGACTCAGGGGCAGGAGCCGACACTATAGCGGACACTGGGGTGGACACTGGAGCGGACTCAGGGGCAGGAGCCGACACTATAGCGGACACTGGGGTGGACACTGGAGCGGACTCAGGGGCTGGAGCGGACTCAGGGTCTGGAGCCGACACTGGAGCGGAATCAGGGGCAGGAGCCAACACTGGGGTGGACACTGGAGCGGACACTGGAGCGGACTCAGGGACTGGAGCGGACACTGGAGCGGACTCAGGGGCAGGAGCCGACACTGGGGTGGACACTGGGGAGGCCACTGGGGAGGACACTGGAGCGGACTCAGGGACTGGAGTGGACACTGGGGCGGACTCAGGGGCAGGAGCCGACACTGGGGTGGACACTGGGGAGGCCACTGGGGAGGACACTGGAGCGGACTCAGGGGCAGGAGCCGACACTGGGGTGGACTCAGGGGCAGGAGCCGACACTGGGGAAAACTCAGGGGCAGGAGCCGACACTATAGCGGACACTGGAGCCGACACTGGAGCGGACTCAGGGACTGGAGTGGACACTGGGGCGGACTCAGGGGCAGGAGCCGACACTGGGGAAAACTCAGGGGCAGGAGCCGACACTATAGCGGACACTGGAGCCGACACTGGAGCGGACTCAGGGACTGGAGTGGACACTGGGGCGGACTCAGGGGCAGGAGCCGACACTGGGGAAAACTCAGGGGCAGGAGCCGACACTATAGCGGACACTGGAGCCGACACTGGAGCGGACTCAGGGACTGGAGTGGACACTGGGGCGGACTCAGGGGCAGGAGCCGACACTGGGGAAAACTCAGGGGCAGGAGCCGACACTATAGCGGACACTGGAGCCGACACTGGAGCGGACTCAGGGACTGGAGTGGACACTGGGGCGGACTTAGGGGCAGGAGCCGACACTGAGGTGGGCATTGCAGTAATCAAGCCTAGAAATGACCAGGGCCTGGACGAGAAGTTGTGTTGCATGCTCATTTAGGAAAGGCCTGATCTTCCTGATGTTGTGCATAGCAAACCTGCATGATCGAGCTGTCTTTGTAATGTGGTCTGTGAAGGTCAGCTGGTCATCAAAGATTACTCCAAGATTTCTGACCGATCTTGATGGGGTGATTGAGGAAGAATCTAGCTGGATAGTGAAGTTGTGCTGTAGAGACGGATTGGCAGGGAGGACGAGAAGCTCAGTCTGGTGGACTCAGGGTGTCGCAAATGAGTGTCCCATCATTTTACACCTTTCACATATGCTCATTGTCTCCAAATTAGGACCAGAAATGGATGCTGTTTAAAACAAATAAAGTACCAATGTAGAAGAAGTTATTATGAAACAACATGAAACTCATATGTGCAGTGTGCGCATGTCAAAAAATCTATTCCGATTTGTAGCTTGTGACATACGCGCACACCAACCAGATCACATGTTTAGCGTTCATGTAAACACTACATTCAGATTCATTCATTTGGAATGAATTCAGTCGGATTGAAACAAACGTTGTACATTTATATGTAGACATTGTTGACTTTACTATTGCAAATGACTGTAGGCATCAAAAGACATTATTAATTGTAATACCTAGCATAAAACCTTTGATAATGGATGAATGGATGTAATTGCAGTCTCATGAAAAAATTTAGAATGATAGAGATGTTGCATTCAGTCATCCAGACATTAACAAAAAACAAACCTCTTCAAAGAGATCACTCTGTCAGTGTTTTAATTAGCATGTTATCCCTTATTTATTTGACTACAGGATCCAACCAATCAATCACAATCAAGTATTCCAGACAGCCGTGCAATAATATCCCCAAAAAACGGCCCACAAAAAGCTCCAGTGAGAATGAGCCATGTGAAGAGCATTACATAAGCAGGAGTCAAGACAGATCTGTGGGTTTGGATCACAGGAGAGAGAGAGAGAGAGAGAGAGAGAGAGGGAGAGAGAGAGAGATGAGTGAAATGGTGCGGATGCTATTAATGCAGTTTTAATCTGCATTTTAAGCCCTCTACGCAGATTAAAGCAGTTTCACTTCATCCACTGCAGCACATCAGGCCCACAAAATGTTCCTTTAACTTTTATCATGTAATGCGGCTTCATCTGACCTCAAATCAGCTTAGCTATCAATATTTGGCTCTGTCAGATGAAAAATGTGGGCGAGGAGAAGGGCACACACACACACACACTCACGCTTCTCAGCCTCGCTCTCAGGATCCGACAGCACAGCGCGTTACAGTTCAGGTTTAAAAATATCTCAGCAGCCTCATTCAAATTCAGCTCCTCCTAAATGTCCACATGCTTCTCTCTGGAGATTTTCTTGATGGTTCAAGGGTTTTATGTTGCGAGATGCTCTTATGATACAAGTTACATTTTTCAAGGATGGGAATGGTTCATGTCAAATAGGTAATGAGGTTTCATTTTCTTGTGTGCGAGCATTGTAGAAGTGGATGTACAGTAGTATGATGACTAAGATGGGTGAATCCTCAACTGCACCCTAACCCTACCCATCCAACCCTACTCTATCCCTCCACCATTTAACGTCCAGAGAGGTGGAGCTGGACGTCATGTGACTCTGCAGTGAGCACCTCTTGATTCGACGGGGTGTCAATGACTGACAGTAGGGGTCAAACTTGGGAACCACAATCACATCTGATACTTTGAGAAAAGGCAAATGAAAATTGGCGAGTGGATTTGCTTCCCCCAGACATATGGGTAAAAACAGGAGATGATGTGCATCCACTCATTCAGATTTGAAACAAATTTGGTTCTTTTTAATCTAAGTAAATTCCAAACTTTGTTTAAAAAACAATGAGAAATGGACAGAAAACAACAGTATGAAAGTCACCCCATCAAGCAAGGATTTAAAGTCCCCCTGTGGTGAAAATCCAGCATTTAATGTAGTTTATATGTCTATGTGGTGTTTCTAATATGCTTTAAGACAAACCATGTGTCGTAAGTCGACAGCATTGCTGAGTATTTTCTCCTTAAAGGGTACCTATTATGGATTTTTGAAAATTGCCCTTCATGTAGTGTGTAACATAGATCTAAGTGAACGAAAACATCCTGCAAAGTTTTAAACATGAAAGTTCACCGTATACAAAGTTATTGTCTCTCAAAAGTAAGAGTCGACTCTGAGTCGCTGATATGAATCGATAGACGAACGATGCATTTTCTCTAACTTTATGACGTCACTTGTACAAGTTATTTGAATAAGATACGCCCACATATTGCGCTCGTACTCGTAGAAGCCAGGGAAACTTGAAAACATCATGGCGACGAGACGATGTGTTCTGAAGTGCGACGCAAAAGCGAAATTTTTTCATCTGCCCAGAGACGAGCATTTGAAGAATCAGTGGCTACAGTTCATATATGCAACTATACCACAGATGTATAGCCCGACGTTATTGCTGTGTTCGCGTCATTTTGAAGATGATTGCTTCAAAAACATAAATGCTGTCAAATATGGATTCGGGAGCCGGCTGATATTGAAGGACGGCTCAGTACCGAGTTTATTTGGATCAGCTTCCTCCTCCGAATCACAACCTGTAAGTATTATTAATATTAAAAATAGTTGCTTTTATGTTTTATGTAGCATGCTCAATAATTATTTTGTGTTGTGAACGCACAGCGCAGCTTCTAGGTCTTCAATGTCAATTGTATTGAAATATGTGAAGTGCAGGGCTCTCAAGTGTCACGCATTGAGCGTGACAGTCACTCATTTCGGTCTTTTGTCACGCTCTCCCGCCACACATTGTATTTCTCACACTGAAAAACTATTTGTAATATATTTAATATGCCGCAGCGCCCAAAACTCTGGCCGCGCCGCTCTCACTGTGGAACCGGCAGGAATCAAGCGCGTCTCCTCTGGTGTTGTTCGTCTGGTGTTGTTAGCCAATCAGAAAATAGCACTATTGTATCTGGGTAAGATTTAACGCAACAACCAATGACACCCCGTCGGCTCGGTGTCACTCCTTTGGGCTATGGTAGCTAACATATCACCGCAGATTAGCGTCACGCAAAGGCGGGGTTTGGAAAAATGACTCGCTAAACGATTCATATGGGAGTCGGTGAGCAAATCAGGTAAAAATAAATGCATATTATAAGACAACAAAAGTGTTTTTCAATGAAAATTTTCAAGGAAAAAACGTTTAAATATGTAATTTTGGTGATCAAAGATTTACTACAGAGGGACTTCAAGTCTAGTATTATTTATCTAATTAAGTGTTGTTATCAAGGTCTACCTGGGCAGAAATTTCAGCTGAGCACTGAAGCTGGATTTGGCCTGGATAAATCCTGTTTTAGGTAGGATAGACATGTGGTTCCTCATCTCTTTACACACCTTGAACGTCAATCTGAGAGCTGAGCTGGCCCTGAAAAATGAAAAAACACCACCAAATATTCATACTCTCAAAAGTCAGGAAAACAGACTGAAAGAGAAGACATTGGTTAAACAGAAATAACCAATATATTCATATCTGAAAGATGACTCAATCTCAATTTAAAGTCAAACACAATTACACTGCATTGTACAATGTAATATCCATGTACGTGTGTGTGTAATCCCAACCAAACATTCTCAGCAACACAGAGCATTAAAGCACAACCAGAAAAAATATAAAATGTGAGAAGCAAACGAGATCTGTGTATGCCAGTCCTTCAGATCCACATCAGCAGGTCTGTGAAATATACAGTACCCCACTATCTATGGATCTAGAATAGATGACCCATTTTCCCCAATGTTGCCTGGAGCAAGAAGCTTCCAGAACAGCAGATATAATGGAAGATCATCCTGGGAATTCTTTAAATAATCAGACTATGCAGAATGTGAAATAAAGGGCCTGAAAAAAGAAAAAAACACCACCAAATATTCACATTCTTTTACTGGCATCTGCAGTAACGATTGCTTTACAGTAGGGGTGTAACGATACCTTTGTGTCAAGATTCGATACATAGATCACAAAACTAAAAACATGATACGATATTATTGCCACACTCCAAGACATATGATAAAAGGTTAACAAAAAATGTACTGTTGATTAAAATGCTAAATTTGATATTACATTGTGTGTGTAACTGTAAATGAATAGGCTTGGACTTGGTGCTGGAAACCCAATGCACAGGAAATTCAATAGAATTCAATGGCAAATGTGGATCTTGTCTTGATAAAAATCGAACTAGTGCAATTCACCTGCTTTGAACTTCGATGCTGTCCTGATAAAGACGATCATACATGCAGATTTTCAGGTCAATATTTGGCTTGGTCACCCACACAGGTGCGCTCTCGGCCACCCCACAAACTGAAACGACAATCTATGCATTCAAAAAACAAGGAGAAAATCAAGTTAATATTTTGAGTTGTTAAAGCAAATATAAATTATGTAAATATTAGGGCTGTCAATTGATTAATCACGATTAATCGCATCCAAAATAAAAGTTTGTTTACATAATAAATGTGGGTGTACTGTGTATAATTATTTTATATATATAAATACATACACATGCTTGTATATATTTAAGAAATATTTGCATGTATATACTATATGTAGATTTATATATAATTTATATTATATATAAATATAAATATTTTATATATAAATAACAAATTTTTCTTAAATATATAAATGCACGTGTGTGTACTTATATATACAAAATAATTTTACACAGTACAAACACATTTATTATGTAAACACAAACTTTTATTTTGGATGCGATTAATTTGACAGCCCTAGTAAATATATATATATATTTTATAATTATGTGAAAACTCTACCGGTTCACAACCAGGTTGAGAAAATAGGATTTGGAAATCTAGTTTTGCCTCTCCTGGAATGGTTGGTGTGAAGATGATGGGTATTCTGACACTCATAAATGGGCCAATGTCCCCTTCACAAGGCTGTAAAGAGAACACCTGGATGTTACACTGACATTTAAAGTACCCTGTGCTGAAAATCCAGCTTTTAATGTTGTTTATATGTCTATGTGGTGTTTTTAATATGCTTTAAGACAAACCATGTGTAGATATTTTACAAATATTCTGACTTAAATATACAGAGATAACAAGGGAACTAAATGAAGAACAGGTAAACATAATCAGTAACTAAGGAAACTAAGTAGCAAACAGAACTCAGTCTAATCGGGACAGGGAACACAGTTAAAACATTACCAAAAAACTAAACAGACAGATCGATACACTAGCAAAGCTGTTTCAGTTTGATATATTTTTTCTTAGATACTCTATCCTTAGATAGATTCCTTTAGACATTCTGCATTGAGTTAATACATGTTGGATAAATAATACATTTTTTAAATAAAAATAAAATAAAATTCAAACTTTGAGACCCAGACTCGATTTTTGCCTTTCTTGATTTGCTTTCTTAAATGTGTGTAAACAGGTCAATGTGTTCATACCTCCTCGATGCTAAACTCAGTAGGCTCCACTGTAGTATCCACTGATCCTGGATCAGCTGTCAAAACCTCATCAGGACTGTGACTGCTGACAGGAGACACTATTAAACAGAATTTACTTTAAAAAAAGTACAATACGTGTATGTTACATATACATACATGTCACATACATTTCTGTTTTATAAAAACAAGTCAATTGTTAAAGCTAAGAAGAATGAAAAGTGGTATATCTTTATTTTTCATTAGACTAAACTATTTCTATCAGTACTATTCAAATGTAATAACTTCTCTGCATTGTTCTCTGCAAAACGGTGTCTGAAAGGCGGTGTAATTATGCTGACTGTTTTGTATGCCGGATTTAGAAGGGATTATTTCATTGTTTAAAGAGCCTAGTAAAAACCCAGGTCCTATTTGAAATGAAATAGTCATATCAACACTGAGTTCATGTTGGCAAAGTCATTGTTTTTACATGTTTGCAACTAATATTACAAATTTCAAATGTATTACTGAAAAAGCACTGTACCACAGGAGAAAAGCATTGTGTTACCTGGTCCGGGGTCAGTGTGCGTCTTCTCTATGCCTGATGGGATTTCTGCTGTGATCTCTGCGTTCAAACTGGCCATCTCTAAACCACAGCTTTTACCAGAATCCTGGGCAGAAAGATTGTGGTCCCCCTGTGGTGAAAATCCAGCTTTTAGTGTTGTTTATGTATCTATGTGGTGTTTTTAATACGCTTTAAGACAAAGCATGTGTAAGTTCATAAGTCGACAGCATTGCTGAGTATTTTCTCCTTAAAACTGCAGTGAACCAAAGACAGTCTCAAAAACACGGTGTGAAATCGCTGGTGTTTCTGACGTCACAAACTACCTTGTAACCAATCAGATCAACGTGTGATCGTCAACCAATGGAGTGAGTGAGTGAGCGAGTTGCATATTTATAGAACCGTGAATACTAAATGAGGCAAGGGTGTCGAGTTATATTTAAGATATTTTAAGGCATCAAGATTTTTTTTCAAGGAAAAAACATTTAAATATGTAATTTTGGTGATCAGTTAAGGGATAAAATTACTGACTACAGGGGGACTTTAAAAAAACTCACATTTAGGCTAACGGTGGGTGTGTCAGACAGAGTTACGGCACGCAATGAGATGAAAAGAGTATGTATGGACTTATATAACTCTGGGGGATACGGTGAATAATCTAAAGTCCCAAAAAGTCGGCGTGTTCCTTTAAGCTGAAATCACAATGAAAGTGTACTGCCACATTATTCCACGTTCTGTTGCATATATTTGGGTACAAAGTTGGCAACCCTACCTCAACATATTTTTGTGAGATTCACTCAACTAGATACCAAATCACAGGACTATCTACTAATCCCTAACTTAGTTCACTTATGACCCAACAGGCACTACTGGAGGAGTCAGTCAGTCGTATCAGTGTGATTTATACAGTCAGTCGTGTCAGTGTGATTTATACAGTCAGTCGTATCAGTGTGATTTATACAGTCAGTAGTCGTGTCAGTGTGATTTATACAGTCAGTCGTGTCAGTGTGATTTATACAGTCAGTAGTCGTGTCAGTGTGATTTATACAGTCAGTCGTGTCAGTGTGATTTATACAGTCAGTCGTGTCAGTGTGATTTATACAGTCGTGTCAGTGTGATTTATACAGTCAGTCGTATCAGTGTGATTTATACAGTCAGTAGTCGTGTCAGTGTGATTTATACAGTCAGTCGTGTCAGTGTGATTTATACAGTCAGTCGTGTCAGTGTGATTTATACAGTCAGTCGTATCAGTGTGATTTATACAGTCGTGTCAGTGTGATTTATACAGTCAGTCGTGTCAGTGTGATTTATACAGTCAGTAGTCGTGTCAGTGTGATTTATACAGTCAGTCGTGTCAGTGTGATTTATACAGTCAGTCGTGTCAGTGTGATTTATACAGTCAGTCGTATCAGTGTGATTTATACAGTCGTGTCAGTGTGATTTATACAGTCAGTCGTGTCAGTGTGATTTATACAGTGAGTCGTGTCAGTGTGATTTATACAGTCAGTCGTGTCAGTGTGATTTATACAGTCAGCAGTCAGTGTGATTTATACAGTCAGTCGTGTCAGTGTGATTTATACAGTCAGTCGTGTCAGTGTGATTTATACAGTCAGTCGTATCAGTGTGATTTATACAGTCGTGTCAGTGTGATTTATACAGTCAGTCGTGTCAGTGTGATTTATACAGTGAGTCGTGTCAGTGTGATTTATACAGTCAGTCGTATCAGTGTGATTTATACAGTCGTGTCAGTGTGATTTATACAGTCAGTCGTGTCAGTGTGATTTATACAGTCAGTCGTGTCAGTGTGATTTATACAGTCAGTCGTATCAGTGTGATTTATACAGTCGTGTCAGTGTGATTTATACAGTCAGTCGTGTCAGTGTGATTTATACAGTCAGTCGTGTCAGTGTGATTTATACAGTCAGTCGTGTCAGTGTGATTTATACAGTCAGTCGTATCAGTGTGATTTATACAGTCGTGTCAGTGTGATTTATACAGTCAGTCGTATCAGTGTGATTTATACAGTCGTGTCAGTGTGATTTATACAGTCAGTCGTATCAGTGTGATTTATACAGTCAGTCGTGTCAGTGTGATTTATACAGTCAGTCGTGTCAGTGTGATTTATACAGTCAGTCGTGTCAGTGTGATTTATACAGTCAGCAGTCAGTCGTGTCAGTGTGATTTATACAGTCAGTCGTGTCAGTGTGATTTATACAGTCAGTCGTGTCAGTGTGATTTATACAGTCAGTCGTATCAGTGTGATTTATACAGTCAGTCGTGTCAGTGTGATTTATACAGTCAGTCGTGTCAGTGTGATTTATACAGTCAGCAGTCAGTCGTGTCAGTGTGATTTATACAGTCAGTCGTGTCAGTGTGATTTATACAGTCAGTCGTGTCAGTGTGATTTATACAGTCAGCAGTCAGTCGTGTCAGTGTGATTTATACAGTCAGTCGTGTCAGTGTGATTTATACAGTCAGCAGTCAGTCGTGTCAGTGTGATTTATACAGTCAGTCGTGTCAGTGTGATTTATACAGTCAGTCGTGTCAGTGTGATTTATACAGTCAGTCGTGTCAGTGTGATTTATACAGTCAGTCGTATCAGTGTGATTCATACAGTCAGCAGTCAGTGTGATTTATACAGTCAGTCGTGTCAGTGTGATTTATACAGTCAGTCGTGTCAGTGTGATTTATACAGTCGTGTCAGTGTGATTTATACAGTCAGCAGTCAGTCGTGTCAGTGTGATTTATACAGTCAGTCGTGTCAGTGTGATATATACAGTCGTGTCAGTGTGATTTATACAGTCAGCAGTCAGTCGTGTCAGTGTGATTTATACAGTCAGTCGTATCAGTGTGATTTATACAGTCAGTCGTGTCAGTCGTGTCAGTGTGATTTATACAGTCAGTCGTGTCAGTGTGATTTATACAGTCAGCAGTCAGTCGTGTCAGTGTGATTTATACAGTCAGTCGTGTCAGTGTGATTTATACAGTCAGCAGTCAGTCAGTCGTGTCAGTGTGATTTATACAGTCAGTCGTGTCAGTGTGATTTATACAGTCAGTCGTGTCAGTCGTGTCAGTGTGATTTATACAGTCAGTCGTGTCAGTGTGATTTATACAGTCAGCAGTCAGTCGTGTCAGTGTGATTTATACAGTCAGTCGTGTCAGTCGTGTCAGTGTGATTTATACAGTCAGTCGTGTCAGTGTGATTTATACAGTCAGCAGTCAGTCGTGTCAGTGTGATTTATACAGTCAGTCGTATCAGTGTGATTTATACAGTCAGTCGTGTCATTGTGATTTATACAGTCAGTCGTATCAGTGTGATTTATACAGTCAGTCGTGTCAGTGTGATTTATACAGTCAGCAGTCAGTCGTGTCAGTGTGATTTATACAGTCAGTCGTGTCAGTGTGATTTATACAGTCAGCAGTCAGTCGTGTCAGTGTGATTTATACAGTCAGTCGTGTCATTGTGATTTATACAGTCAGTCGTATCAGTGTGATTTATACAGTCAGTCGTGTCAGTGTGATTTATACAGTCAGCAGTCAGTCGTGTCATTGTTATTTATACAGTCAGTCGTGTCAGTGTGATTTATACAGTCAGCAGTCAGTCGTGTCAGTGTGATTTATACAGTCAGTCGTGTCAGTGTGATTTATACAGTCAGTCGTGTCATTGTGATTTATACAGTCAGTCGTATCAGTGTGATTTATACAGTCAGTCGTGTCAGTGTGATTTATACAGTCAGCAGTCAGTCGTGTCAGTGTGATTTATAGAGTCAGTCGTGTCAGTGTGATTTATACAGTCAGCAGTCAGTCGTGTCATTGTGATTTATACAGTCAGTCGTATCAGTGTGATTTATACAGTCAGTCGTGTCAGTGTGATTTATACAGTCAGTCGTGTCAGTGTGATTTATACAGTCGTATCAGTGTGATTTATACAGTCAGTCGTGTCAGTGTGATTTATACAGTCAGTCGTGTCAGTGTGATTTATACAGTCAGTCGTGTCAGTGTGATTTATACAGTCAGTCGTGTCAGTGTGATTTATACAGTCAGCAGTCAGTCGTGTCATTGTGATTTATACAGTCAGTCGTATCAGTGTGATTTATACAGTCAGTCGTGTCATTGTGATTTATACAGTCAGTCGTATCAGTGTGATTTATACAGTCAGTCGTGTCAGTGTGATTTATACAGTCAGCAGTCAGTCGTGTCATTGTGATTTATACAGTCAGTCGTGTCAGTGTGATTTATACAGTCAGCAGTCAGTCGTGTCATTGTGATTTATACAGTCAGTCGTATCAGTGTGATTTATACAGTCAGTCGTGTCAGTGTGATTTATACAGTCAGTCGTGTCAGTGTGATTTATACAGTCGTGTCAGTGTGATTTATACAGTCAGTCGTATCAGTGTGATTTATACAGTCAGTCGTGTCAGTGTGATTTATACAGTCAGTCGTGTCAGTGTGATTTATACAGTCAGTCGTGTCAGTGTGATTTATACAGTCAGTCGTATCAGTGTGATTTATACAGTCAGTCGTGTCAGTGTGATTTATACAGTCAGTCGTATCAGTGTGATTTATACAGTCAGTCGTGTCAGTGTGATTTATACAGTCAGTCGTATCAGTGTGATTTATACAGTCAGTCGTATCAGTGTGATTTATACAGTCAGTCGTGTCAGTGTGATTTATACAGTCAGTCGTGTCAGTGTGATTTATACAGTCGTGTCAGTGTGATTTATACAGTCAGTCGTATCAGTGTGATTTATACAGTCAGTCGTGTCAGTGTGATTTATACAGTCAGTCGTGTCAGTGTGATTTATACAGTCAGTCGTGTCAGTGTGATTTATACAGTCAGTCGTATCAGTGTGATTTATACAGTCAGTCGTGTCAGTGTGATTTATACAGTCAGTCGTATCAGTGTGATTTATACAGTCAGTCGTGTCAGTGTGATTTATACAGTCAGCAGTCAGTGTGATTTATACAGTCAGTCGTGTCAGTGTGATTTATACAGTCAGTCGTGTCAGTGTGATTTATACAGTCAATCGTATCAGTGTGATTTATACAGTCAGTCGTATCAGTGTGATTTATACAGTCAGCAGTCAGTGTGATTTATACAGTCAATCGTATCAGTGTGATTTATACAGTCAGTCGTGTCAGTGTGATTTATACAGTCAGCAGTCAGTGTGATTTATACAGTCAGTCGTGTCAGTGTGATTTATACAGTCAGTCGTGTCAGTGTGATTTATACAGTCAGTCGTGTCAGTGTGATTTATACAGTCAGTCGTGTCAGTGTGATTTATACAGTCAGTCGTGTCAGTGTGATTTATACAGTCAGTCGTATCAGTGTGATTTATACAGTCAGTCGTGTCAGTGTGATTTATACAGTCGTATCAGTGTGATTTATACAGTCAGTCGTGTCAGTGTGATTTATACAGTCAGTCGTGTCAGTGTGATTTATACAGTCGTATCAGTGTGATTTATACAGTCAGTCGTGTCAGTGTGATTTATACAGTCAGTCGTGTCAGTGTGATTTATACAGTCAGTCGTATCAGTGTGATTTATACAGTCAGTCGTGTCAGTGTGATTTATACAGTCAGTCGTATCAGTGTGATTTATACAGTCAGTCGTGTCAGTGTGATTTATACAGTCAGCAGTCAGTGTGATTTATACAGTCAGTCGTGTCAGTGTGATTTATACAGTCAGTCGTGTCAGTGTGATTTATACAGTCGTATCAGTGTGATTTATACAGTCAGTCGTGTCAGTGTGATTTATACAGTCAGTCGTGTCAGTGTGATTTATACAGTCAGTCGTATCAGTGTGATTTATACAGTCAGTCGTGTCAGTGTGATTTATACAGTCAGTCGTGTCAGTGTGATTTATACAGTCAGTCGTATCAGTGTGATTTATACAGTCAGTCGTATCAGTGTGATTTATACAGTCGTGTCAGTGTGATTTATAGTCAGTCGTGTCAGTGTGATTTATACAGTCAGTCGTATCAGTGTGATTTATACAGTCGTGTCAGTGTGATTTATACAGTCAGTCGTGTCAGTGTGATTTATACAGTCAGTCGTGTCAGTGTGATTTATACAGTCGTGTCAGTGTGATTTATACAGTCAGTCGTGTCAGTGTGATTTATACAGTCAGTCGTGTCAGTGTGATTTATACAGTCAGCAGTCAGTCGTGTCAGTGTGATTTATACAGTCAGTCGTGTCAGTGTGATTTATACAGTCAGTCGTGTCAGTGTGATTTATACAGTCAGTCTGATTTATACAGTCAGTCGTGTCAGTGTGATTTATACAGTCAGTCGTATCAGTGTGATTTATACAGTCAGTCGTATCAGTGTGATTTATACAGTCAGTCGTGTCAGTGTGATTTATACAGTCAGTCGTGTCAGTGTGATTTATACAGTCAGTCGTGTCAGTGTGATTTATACAGTCAGCAGTCAGTGTGATTTACACAGTCAGTCGTGTCAGTGTGATTTATACAGTCAGTCGTATCAGTGTGATTTATACAGTCAGTCGTATCAGTGTGATTTATACAGTCAGCAGTCAGTGTGATTTATACAGTCAGTCGTATCAGTGTGATTTATACAGTCAGTTGTATCAGTGTGATTTATACAGTCGTGTCAGTGTGATTTATACAGTCAGTCGTGTCAGTGTGATTTATACAGTCAGTCGTATCAGTGTGATTTATACAGTCAGCAGTCAGTGTGATTTATACAGTCAGTCGTATCAGTGTGATTTATACAGTCAGTCGTGTCAGTGTGATTTATACAGTCAGTCGTATCAGTGTGATTTATACAGTCAGTCGTGTCAGTGTGATTTATACAGTCAGCAGTCAGTGTGATTTATACAGTCAGTCGTGTCAGTGTGATTTATACAGTCAGCAGTCAGTGTGATTTATACAGTCAGTCGTATCAGTGTGATTTATACAGTCAGTCGTATCAGTGTGATTTATACAGTCAGCAGTCAGTGTGATTTATACAGTCAGTCGTATCAGTGTGATTTATACAGTCAGTCGTGTCAGTGTGATTTATACAGTCAGTCGTGTCAGTGTGATTTATACAGTCAGTCGTATCAGTGTGATTTATACAGTCAGCAGTCAGTGTGATTTATACAGTCAGTCGTATCAGTGTGATTTATACAGTCAGTCGTGTCAGTGTGATTTATACAGTCAGTCGTGTCAGTGTGATTTATACAGTCAATCGTGTCAGTGTGATTTATACAGTCAGCAGTCAGTGTGATTTATACAGTCAGTCGTATCAGTGTGATTTATACAGTCAGTCGTATCAGTGTGATTTATACAGTCAGCAGTCAGTGTGATTTATACAGTCAGTCGTGTCAGTGTGATTTATACAGTCAGTCGTGTCAGTGTGATTTATACAGTCAGTCGTATCAGTGTGATTTATACAGTCGTGTCAGTGTGATTTATACAGTCAGTCGTGTCAGTGTGATTTATACAGTCGTGTCAGTGTGATTTATACAGTTAGTCGTATCAGTATGATTGTGATTCACCAGTGAGCTCGTGAAGGTTTGCTGACGGGGACCGGTGGAGTCGGGGGTCAACGTGTAGCGAGTGCCGAGAGCCCCTCTGTTGGTCATGGTGATTACTCGTGAAACTGTCTGTCCGACCACATGAGTGCCAAAGTCCACAAGACGGTGATCAACAACCATCTGGGAAACAAGGGAAATAACGGGATTTCAAGAAAATGCATTAACAACCCACCAAAACCTCAAAAAAGAGTCGTTTTACCATGCAAAACTCCTACCTCACACTTTTTCTTGGAGCACTTGATAGCCACAGAAAAGGGGCCAGTAGCCGACTGAAAGTGAATCACACCATCCAAATCCACATCGAGCTACAACAAATATACAACGTTTACTACTGTGGAGCTTTCCCAGATTCATTTCATAATATTTAGAGTAAGAGGGGGAAAAACATTGTAGAACAGGAGATGATGATCATCTACTTCATTTCTTGGTTTACAAGATGTGAAAATTGGTCCTGTAAAAGGAAGTCAATTGGTTTTAAAAGAAAAGTGTGTTTGGTTCTTGAGTTTGGACTATCACTTGTCTTGCCCAGATCTTATTTATGACAATTTATGCACTTAATTTCTTTCATAAGAAAGTCAAATGATAATGAAAATGATAAAACCACTGAAAGCGTGATTTCTGGTGACTGTAGGCTATGCAAAGTCAGCGTTCCCTAGTGAAAATATATTTTGGTATGTTTATTTCATTCTAAGTATACTACAAATCCATTAACATATTTACTGACATATCGCTTGAGACACTGATATATTATAATTAAACATTATTTGGAGCACTTCTTTATTGCACAATGCACATTGCTTAATATTAAGCCTAAAATGTGTTTTAATATCACTATTAGTAAGGATTGTATGATCTCTGCATAATATCAGTCTTTAAATGCAAGATATTTAAAGTGTAATTAAAGTATACTTGCAATAGTTCCACTTCAGCACAATCAAATATACTTCAGTATATCTTTAGTTGAACTTCAGCACTATTTGTGGAAAACTACAATACATTAAGTATAAAATTAGCTTAATTAAGTCCAGCTTAGCAGACTTTAAGTATACAAATTGAGTATACTAAAAGTACAATTGAAGGGTATTTATATTGAGTACATAAATATGTAAATGTATTTGTAGTATACTTAGCATAAAATAAATGTTTCAAATATATATTTCTTAAGCATGATATTTTTGTTTATGGTTATTTTAACTCCTTAATTATGTAAAGCACTTTGAATTACCATTGTATATGAAATGTGATAAATAAGCCTTGCCGCAGAAATTAAATTTAACTTGACTGTGACAAAGCAACTCAGCTCACGTAATCCATCCCATGTTACTGTGAGTAATTTCACTGTTCTCTATGATTCATCTCTGCCCACATGCAGGATATAACACAAACAGAATGTTAAAACAGAATTCCATCTAATTTTGTCTGGCAAAGCATCTCATGGGACCTACAGAGTGAAGCACATATATATTATTCCTGTGACAAACACCAGATGTTGAGTGTGGAAACCTTACCAAAGGTCTATATATAGCCTCCAGTTCACAAGCCATGCCTGCAGACATGGGCCCTGGTGGCTCGAAACTGCAGGAAAAGACGTCACACACTTAGTAAATAAAAGCAAACACCTTGATAGTGTGACTCATTTCAAATTGAACTTAAAATGTACAGGTGTCTCATTGAAATCTGTGTTTTTTCCCTTTTTTCTTCTTCAAACGATTTCTTGCATTTATAATCAAAGACAAATAAAGTTTAATATATTCCTAGTTTGTGCATGTTGCTTACGACACGTTACAATTATGTTAAGATCAGAACTATGCATGTTATTGTTATTGCACATGCATCATTATCTGTAACACTTTTCATTGTTAAAATTTAGATTTATGCATCATAACAAGCATGCATGTTGCCATAAAAATCACAATTCATTAGTTGTTCACAGTTAGTTTTTATGGATTTGCAGAGTCATATATTTTAATTTTACGAGTCAGAAGGACCATTAAACATTAACCAGGGCTGCGTTTCCCGATAACGTTGTCTCTTAGCGCGATACGAAGGCTCTTAAGGTATAACTTAACTGAAGGTATACCATTTCTAGGCGTGTTCCCCGAACTATACCTTAGAAACATGGCCGTAGCCAGCTATGAGGTCACCGAGGTCCGGACCTCGGTCATTTTTTTACCTTAAAAAATTAAATTTCAAGCTCTCTGAATGATTAATTAGAAGTTTAAACCACCTCATATGAGGGTTTGCAATTAATTTTGCTGCGCAGTGAACGGGGCTTTGAGGGCGCGAGTGCCAGATCCCGTGTTGCCAGATCCCGTGTTGCCAGATCCACCTAATGGAAAGGTGGCAGTAGTCTTCTGGACTTGTTTTTCTGATTTAATGTCACACTTTAGGAAGTTATTTAAGTGGAAAGTTGCATGTTAGCAATCTTAAACACTCTTAAGATATAAGAGTGTTATATCACTCTTATTTCCAAAACACATGCTTTGAACTTATTTCGGAATATTATTATTTATTTATTTTTGCTTGTTTTTTGTAGCAATATCTGGTAACGTTTTACTGTCGGTATTAATAAAAAAAAGTTTTTAGAAAAACTGTAATTGCTGACAGGAAGATACCACATTCGGTAAGACAAACACAATGATCATCGTGATTATCTGGTAACTGCACACTCGGTCTTAATGTGACAGTGCGTAATAAACCTAATGCCGTCTGTGCACTTAATATTAATCAAACAACAAAATGGGAATGATAAAGTCAAAGCAGCGTTCACGTCTAACTGACAGACATTTGACTGTCTTGCAGCTCCAGTGAGCAACAGCTAGACCTGAAATCACTGGTAAAAAGAGTGTAGACTCAGATTTCCCACTTGGAATAAGGACTAGCCTACTTTTCATCAGGGCTTGAGAAATAGCATCTATTTGCTCAATGATTTTTTTAATACATTTTGAGGTTTTTAATACTCTGAGTATTAACACATTTTTGTGTTAATACTTTTTAAATCTATTTCATGTTAATCTACTTTTTTTATGTTCATGTTCAGTATTTCTTTAAATTGAACAAAGACTAGCAAGACTTACCTTGCAAGGTTTTTAATACTCTGTTTGAGTAAGAACTTTTATTTTACTAATTTAATTAATATTGCTAGAAAACTGTTAATTCACTTTTTTTTGTTCCAGATTTTTTATTTTCACGTTCAGTATTAGCCTTTTTTAAATAGGACAAATACTAGCAAGACTTCACTAGCAATGATGTTTTTTAATACTCTTGAGTATGAACAAATTTTTTTGCATTAATATCACAAGAAAATTGTTAATACACTTTCTTGTTCCATATTTAAATTATTTCATGTTCAGCATTATACTTTGACAAAGACTAACAAGACTTGCCTAGCAAGATAGGTAACAAACTGCATTTTTAAATAAGTAAAAACTGTAAATATTATCAAAGTTTTACGACGCAAGTTGTAACTTGTGTGGCCCTTCACATTTTAGTTTACATGTGGCCCCCTTGGCATCTGAACTTGAGTAAACCCTGATGAAGTGTAATGTAGACAGACGCTGTAACTAAAAGAGGTTTGAATTTTTCTTTAATTTTCACACTGAATATGGGTTAGAGCTTTTTATTTTGAACTCTCAGAGTGCACCAAATTGATGAATTTAACATTAAAAAGCACAAAATTTTCTTACGGGGGAGCATGCCCCCGAACCCCCCTAGAGGGACAGAGGTCCACTCACTACAGCTTTACCAAAAAATTCTGTGACAAACACTGGTATTGCTTTTCACAAACATCTACATGTCTGTTTATTTTTAAGTTTAGGCTATATGGAGTGTATATTGCATGTTATTATAGCACAATTCTTTACACCTCACCCCGGACCTCACTAATTTTCAAACCCTGGTTACGGCCTTGCTTAGAAAGCTGCTTAAGATATACCTTCTTACGTCGGACGTTACCGGGTGCTGTCCGTGGCGATGGTGCTGAATCTGTTGATATCGATGACTCGAGAATCAATTATTCTCTCGTGCAGGGGCTGCTTATGTGAGAAAGCGCTGTTCTTTATAAAAGAAGCACTTCAGAAATAGTTGAAATTGCATTTACTAGGACTCATGGGATATTATAAAAATAATCGAAACTATAACAGCCTATAATAGCCTTGCCTACATATTTTAAAATTGTATCATATATTGCTGCCATCATAACCATTTAAATTTTTGATGTGCTTTCTTCTCTTTCCCATTTTTGTTCGCTGAGGTGAGCTGCGATGAAATACTGTTCTTGTAAATACTTTCAAGCATTTCAGTAATAAAAGAGTACGTCATGTAGCTACGGTGCTCGGCAGTGATCAAAAAGGATTTAAACAGTGAATTTTGAATCTCTTCTTGTAAACTCAGAGATGTGGATTCAGACGGCAATTAAATTACCACACGACCTGTTTGTCAAAAAATCAGTAGGTACTAATTTGGACAGAGATTTTTACGCGGGTTGGGTGAGAAAGAAAAACCGCTGATATTATGGATTCGGACGGCACTAAAATAACCGACTTACCCCTGTAAATGTTTAAACTACCGTACGAGTCCATGATAAACAATATTAGCGTCCGAATAGGACTTAACTGACAGTAGCCTATGCTTTCACTGGCCTTTAAAAGCGCTCTTTAATTCAAATAAATTAATAAAATTGTATTATATATAATAATATAATTAAAATTGTAACAACAATCAGTGTAATGACAATTTTATTCTTTGCATGAAAACACTTGAATTAGCCTAATTGAACACTGTCTGGGTGTATTAAAACTTCAGAATTATATTCATATAGACCTTTAACAGTGATAAGGTATAGCTAAGAGTGGTCCAGACCAACCTTCCGAACGTATGACTTACAGAAGGTATACTTAACTAAGAGCGTTTCGGGAAACACGTATTAACGATAAGGTACAGCTTAAGGTGTAACTTAAGAACGACGTAGCGTTAAGAAGGTTTCGGGAAACGCAGCCCTGAACTTTAGCATCAAGTTTATTAAAGTTTATTTTTTATAAAAAATCACTGATTATCTGAAATTAGTGCAGATTCTCTAGTAAAGATTAAATGTAATGTGTAAGCAACAGCAATGTACAGTGAGACATTAGTAATTACTTTTACAAATAATTGGAATGAATATAAAAAATGTGTTAAGAATATTTTTCTATTAATCTATTAGTCTGCATTTACATTGTGCGTATCTGTTTTGACATGTTATATTTATGTCCCGTGCACATGTTATATATATATACATGTTATATGCAATTTCAAGAGTAAATCCTGCATTTATGTGTAGATGTCACTTCCGAAACTTTCAGTGTGTAACTGGCCATCAATCCTCTTAAAAACGACACATTTATTAAATGGATAACAGCTATATTGCCACGAGAGCAAAGAGCGCACCCTTTACAAGCACTATAAATCTATCACTCATCTCAGTTCACAATCTCACAACTTACCATTAAAACCGATCAAGTTTGTTAACACACACTGCATTATGAATCTCTTACTTGCATCATGTCTCTTTTTGTTAATGAGAGGATTCGCGAGTCAATTTTAGTCGAATTTGACTAAATTAAACACCATTGATTGGCCATTGCGTTCACAAGATCAGCAGACACGTCTGTGATTGGCTACATTTCTCACCGCTGCAAAAACACGTTGTAAATAGAAACCTTTGACGTTCTCCAGAGCGCAAACACAAATACACACTGGAGCATTTACCAAAATGATATTATTACAGTATCAACTGATGGTGCTTTTGCTTTCATTTGAGGGTGCTTATATTTAAATATGTGATATTTTTTCTCCTTATTTGTGTCAATGTGGCTCAAATCTGGCTTAGGCAAAAGAAAACACACTCCCACAGTCATACTCGGGAATAATTTGGATAAAAATTTAAATTCTGTCATCATATAATCACTCTCATATCATTCGAAACCTGTAGGCGTTTCCTTTTTTCTGTGGAACACAAAATAAATTATTTTGAAGTCCGAAAAACATTAAATCCGAGATGAAAAAGAGAGACATTTTTCTGTTCCACGTAAAAAGTGACTTAACTTTAAAAAAAAAATTAGGAAACCTGTTTAGTTAAATTATTAACTTAATAAACTTCATGATTAATTGAAAGAATTAAGTCATTTGGAATGGTCAAGTTCACATAAATAATTTTTTTCACCTAAGCATTAAGTTTATTTACTTACAAAGTTTATTTATATAATTGTAAGGCAACAGGTTTACTAAAAAAAATTTTAAATGTGTTTTAGTGTGTTTTTTAATGCATTTGGAAATTATGACAGAATTTTTTTTTTCAAGACAGAGAAAGTCAGCAAAAGATGCCAGTACCACGAGCCAAACTGCTCTGGCTTTAAAAGAGCATCGCTTCTATCAAAACGAGGCTGATAAGTAAACCCTCAAATGTAAGATGTTTATGTGATGTGCTAAAAGAGCAGCCTACCTGACTGACACATGATCTTTAAGATTCTGCGACACTCCCAACAGCTTACAGTAATTAATCATGTAAGTGACATTCGTGAGTGTGACTTTCTTCTTGTAGACCTTCCCAACATCGCAATCCTGCAAATACAGTTCAGAAACATGCAATTTATTCATTTTTATAGTTCTTCTGATTTGAATATATTAGATGTAATATAATGTATTAAGGTCTGTACTTTAGAGGCACGGTTTTGAGGTCTCAGAAGTGAGCTCAAACGAAAAAGTTTAGAAATATATTTTCCACCAGATCCCTTTAGTGGCTCCATATACTTTAAGAGACTGAATTGAGAGCAAACACAAACTGCATATTTAATATGCAATAAATATTTCCCTCAGCATTGTCATCCACCTTGAATGGAAATTCTTTGTTGCCCTCATTGCAATGCATTATGGTATTGTATTATTAGTGAAGAATATGCAAATAATCATTTGATCAGGCATACGACTTCGCTTCCTATAATTTGACACATTCTGTTCATTGGATCTTTAATTCCCAAGAATGATGTCTAGATCACCAAGTGTTGAACACAGCTATCATGATGACAAAGTACCTTAAACAGAATAATCTCAGGTTTGCTGATGAATGGTGGGCCTTTTGATCCTCTACTCTTCATAGTCTTTTTTGCTTCCTTTGAAAGCAAACCCTTGTTCATGTCAGTCTTTATGGTGGTGTAAGATGTTTCAAGATGAATGTTTTCATCTGATGTGGCCTAACGGGACAGATATGACAAAAAAAAACAATGATTTTGTAACTGTAAATGAAAGAATGACATTTATTCTATTACAGTGTTATAAAACATTGAGGAAAGAGTAAAAAAAAAACAAAGGTAGTAATACTAGGGGTCAGTTGCATAATCATAGCCATGTGTTAAGAGTATGTCCATTGTGTGATGATATAGACTGTGTTTCCCAAAAGCATTGGTGCCGATGGTCTCAATGATCTACTTAGGCTCGCAATGCTTGACATTACCCAAGTCATAAATGTCTTGATTATGACAACTTGACATTAACAAAGACAGAAATTAAACCAAGAAATCATAACCTGTCAACCTGTCACAAATATGTCATAACAGGTCTAATTATCAAACTTAAAGCATTTGACAGTGTAATAACCCTTAATGACATCTTTATAACTAGTACAATGTGTTCCACTTTACTTGAGGACAAGTAAAATATTCATGACACAGTTATAATGGTGTCATGACGGCCAAAGTTGTGACAGGTTGACAGGTTATGATTTCTTGGTTAATGTCAAGTTGTCATAACAAAGACATTTTAAACAATGTCAACTTTGCATTAAAAGTGTCATAATTTACCGAATGACACTTAATGACAACAGTCATAAACATTCATAAAGACTCCTTCATGTTCATGACAGGTGTTATGTCATGTTTATGACAGCAGGGTATATGCAGGAATCTTGAAGTTAATTTTAATACCTTTTCAAGACTTTTTCAAGACCTTCTCAATATTTTTAATACCTCACCGCCACTTCAAGCTGAAACCATTTACATCAGTGATACTTTTAACTTAACAGTTTTAGTTTGTGATAAAGATTATAGACACTCTGATACAAAAAAATCAAATAGGCTGGGATAGTAAATCAAAGCAAAGTTTATTAAAAAACTTCCCCATTCTGTTCATGCGTTCACCAACCTTCTCTTAAAACATTTCGGTGTGTTGAACGCCAGAGCGTACATTGTGCTTTTTGCATTGTACATTGAGCGTACCTCTTTTGCTCTCAGAGGCAATTTACAAACGAACCCACAATAGCCTAGATTTTTATGTACCTGTTCGTTTTTTTTAATAAAAATGACTAAAGTCACACACTTTTATGATGTTTTTGGGACTCAAACTGTTGGACAACTAATTCAGAAAAAATACTATCAAAATGTAAGACTTTATAAAGTCGTGATAAGACTTTTTAATACTTTTTAAGGGTCTTAATTTTCCCAAAATTGATTTATCACCTTTTAATACTTTTCAAGACCCCGCAGATATCCTGGACAGTGTCATGTCAGTCTTATGCACACCCCTTCAAATTAAGTGTTACCAAACATGTTTTATAAAAGTTGAACTTTTAACCCGTTTTTAGTCATGCGAAAGATTCAAGCATGATGTTAAAACACGTCCATCTAGCATAGAAACACAATGGAAAGCAGCGTAAAGGAATGCAAAAACGTGTTCTGTGTGAAGTGTCACATGCATATGTGTTTTATTCAAATTGTTACCATATCATCTTTGTGTTTGTGTTTCCAAAGGCCAGTGAACTCAGGCTGGGCCAGGCTCATCTCTCTTCTATCGTCATCCTCCATTTCTACACACTCTCCCAACTTCAGCTCTGCAGAGTCTGAAGAGGAACTGACATCACTGTTGCTGTCAGCGTACGACCTGACGCCAGATGCTCTGGGACTTGACATTACATGCTTTTCCTGAATTACACACAAGTGGAAAAAGTGATTGTTAGTGTTGCTTCCATCAACATCTTTGATCTGGGATCAGTAGTACATATAGTTATACACAATATCATGGTGATTCCATGACGTTATGCACACAGAACTAGTGTTCGCTTTCAAAACTTCAAATATTGTAGGCATACTTGTTCAAAACCCGAGAATAGCACCAAGAACCAGCTTACAGAGACTGACATTGTCATGATGTACACAAAATAGGACGTCACAGAGAAACTGTTACTATGCTGTTTTGGCTGATGAGCATAAAATGCGTTTCCAAAAGGGACTCTAGGATAACTGTAGGATAACTATAGAATCAACTGAAGAGTTGATGACAAAGCATCAAATGAGTGAGTGGGATGGGTTACACTTTATTTAAGGTGTCCTTGTTATAAGCACAGAGTAATATTAAGTAACTACATGTACTTACTATAGGGATAGGGTAGGTTTAGGCTTAGGTTGAGGGTTAGTTGCATGTAATTATGCATAATTTACTGTTATTACTACGGTAAGTACATGTAACATATGTAACAAGGACACCGTAAAATAAAGTGTTACCGTGGGATGTTACTTCTTCATAATGGCGAAAGCTGCCATAAGATTTGACCAATTCTTTGGTTCCTTGCTCACTTGGAAAATCGTCAAGTGTTACAAATGCATACAATGTTCAGGACAGACAGAGCTTAATTTGTGTTCACAAAAAGACTACAAAATAAGGGTGTTTTGCAAACGGCTGCAGAATTTCTGCCAGGAACCACCACATTTTACATCATCGATATCATCATTCCAGATGAAATCAATCATTTATTCTGAGGTCAAATTTGATCCCATTAACCGGCTGTAGATTAATGTGTCTAATGTGATTAAGACTACAGATTGTAGCCTAGGATCAGAGGAATCTTTTAGGATTCTCAACGATTCTCTCAGACGGCCAAATCATGGACAGAATTGTACAGTGTGAACCCGGCTTGATACAAACAGCAGCTTCTACCTTTATTTTCCTTCTTCTATCTAGAGATGCTTATCCTGAGGAAACTGGACACTTAACCAGCGCCATAATAATATCCTTTTATTACAATCATTATAATCACAAGCTGTGATCTTTACCACCCCAATAATGCATTATTATCGTTACATGATATTTATTTAGTGGCCTCAGACGAGTCTGGTTCCTTTCCAGGTTTTATCTCCAACCCTTCACCACAGTTCCCTACAGCTGCTCATTGGGGCTAAAAGAGATTAAAGGAACATTTCTTGATTTCATTCTAGATTCCCTGTTCATAAGGGCCAAATCACATTGTATCACTGAAACAATCTTTGAAACTATATGTATTGTGAAAAGCACTGTACAGATAAATGTTAATTGAATTTCATTGAAATAGTGATGCCTCATGATAAGATCCTTTTAATATATTGCAGACACATGTCGGTTTATCATGGCATGATCTCGACTTGCATCATTCATAAGCTTACTTTACTTTCTCTTTGTGGAGCGCAGAACATACAATCGTTCATTCATTTTTTTACTGATAAACATGTATAGTGAGCGTCACGCTAAGCCATCACTGGTACCTCTCTCCTTGTATGTGCAGATGGAGGCAGAATATTCTGCAAGAGTTTCTCGTCACGTTTTTTCTCCCGGCTCAGAGTCGGTACAGGAGATTTTCTACGCCTCTCCTTCACGCTCCTTTCCGAGAGCAATTTAGCCACAATCTCCATTTGCCCGACTCTCCGTGTATCTTCAAATTCCCTTCAATGAAAAAGATTGAAGATGTGAAAAATAGCTGTCCTCAAACCTTTTAAAGATTCACATCAAATGTTTATGGGATATTCTCACGCATGTTTCTTCCTGAAGCGCTCCTGCACTCTCAGTCGGTGGATGTGTTCGATGCTGTTCAGTCCTTTGGCCTCCAGTGACTCTTTCATGTGTTGCTCCTGCTCTCTCTGTTTCTGTTCATAGGCTTTCTGTTGTAGTTTTCTGGCACACATCGTTTCCTAAGTACACGGAGAGAAGATCTATCAATGGCTTATGCCGCGTTTCCATTACCCTTCAAATTGCGCAAATTGAAATTGCGAATGTAAGATTTTAGGAGTCAAAATCGTGTAATCTGACACAGTGACTATCATAACAGACAAAAATATCGTGTAATCTGACCCAGGCATTAAAGGTGCCCTAGAATGTGAAATTGAATTTATTCTGGCATAGTTAAATAACAAGAGTTCAGTACATGGACATGACATACAGTGAGTCTCAAACACCATTGTTTTCTCCTTCTTACTTAAATCTCGTTTTTGAAAAACACTCCTGAATAACAGGCGAATCTCCACATAACACCGACTGTGACGCAACAGTCGGGATCATTAATATGTACGACTCCAAAAATGTGCATATGCCAGCCCATGTTCAATGACAGGCGGAACATGGCAGTCGATCAGTGTTTGGATGTACAAATGAACACAAAGGTATTTATTTAGTTCCTTCATCCGAGCCTCTGAAGAAACAATGGGTTAATTTTATTTTCTCTGGAAATTTCCAAACATTTCACCGACGACTGTTTCCTCAACTTGGGCCAATACAGAGCTGGACTCGATCGATCGAGCTACCAAGCAACACTTTCTGATGTGTAATTGTTCAAGTTCAGACAGGTAATCTTTCTCTCAAAATCGTTCAATACTGTATTTACATTATCGTGTTTGCATTGGTGAAAGCATTAGAGAGAGTGCAGAAACGTCCCGGGTTACGTATGTAATCTACCACATTGGTTCCCTACGCTTCTGCTTGCGGGTGGTGAGCCTACAAAGACGTGGCCCCATGATGTTTGCTTGAGCTGAGCCTGACTAGGCCTCATGAAGCCTTACACACATTTATTCATACTGCACAATACTAGTTTCTATTTCACAGACACGTCACAACTCCCAACTCAACTCATAACCCTTACGACTGATTGACAGTACCTGACTGGCAGCGAAACTGTCTTTAAGTGTCATCACTGCGGTCTGCCTCTTCTTCATGAGCTCCTTCGTCCTCTCTTGAGCCTCAGCCTCTTTCTGTTTCATCCTACAACACAAGACCACTTACAGTAAGGTGTATACCATCTTCTTTTAAATACGCTTTATTAGACTGGCCACTAAAATGAAAGCAGAAAATTGACAAGAAAGTTATAGAAACAGTGCATGTCGGCGTCTCACCTCTGTAGAGTGTGTTTGAGGAAGACCGCTGCTTTACGACGGCCAGCGAGAGCCTGTTCCTGTTGTTTCCTGAGGACTTCTGCCTGCTCTTGTAAAACCTTGTCACGTTCACTGTCACGGGAGATTATACAAATAACACTGTTGTCTGAAAAATGTAAACAAACATTTTCAAGTGGTGCTTGCCATGATGCCGGGGTCTCCAGCTGTACTGTAGGGTTTTTCGGCTAGAAAACCAGAGGCCATTCTCTCTGCTGGTTATAGGTTAAAGCCGATGTCGATGAGCCAATTTTTACTTAAATTGTTCTTTTGGCAAGGAAATATACTAAATAGATTGAACTAAATTTCAAATATCTTCAAATGTGTTGCATTGCCTGCTTTGAAAATCTATGTGATTTTTTCATTTTACCATCCATCATGTGACAATTCAGCAATAACTCTAATTGTGATATGATTTAGACTGTTAAAGATGCATGCGACTCCTGAGAAACCATGTTTCGATTACCACCCTCTTTTAATTTCCCCCAATAGAAGAAAAACTATGCAACACAAGCAACCACGAACAGCTAGTGCAAATATGGATGAATCAGCTGTGACTCAACAAAAGCATATCTTACTTCTTTGAAACACAGCAAATACGTCCCGGGTTACGTATGTAACCCTAGTTCCCTGAAGGAACGAGACGCTGCGTGAAAACGCTGCAGGAACGCATCTAGCGTTGTGCGTCTTGAAGCATAGTATGGAATCAGCCAATGGCGAGACGGAACGTCACGAGTGACGTCATCGACCAGGAAACTATAAAGCACACCCATAAACAAGATGGCGACAGCTTCTGGAAAGTCTGAAGCAAATCGATCAAGGGAATGCTGGGAGTATGGCAACGACACGCAGCGTCTCGTTCCTTCAGGGAACTAGGGTTACATACGTAACCCGGGACGTTCCCTATCAGGAACATCGAGCTGCGTGAAAACGCTGCGGGAACGCTAATACCCACGTCGCCATAAGAGCAAGTGACCGACTGTGTGAATCACGGATTAAATTCAGTCGAAAGCACCTGCGCCCCAGGGGTGGAGCTAAGGTCTAGGTCATAGAACCTGACGAAAGTATGCGGTGAGGACCAGCCCGCCGCATCACACACGTCATGAAGAGAAACTCCTGACAATAAGGCTTTGGAAGCCGCCATACTCCAGGTAGAGTGAGCTCGGACAGTCAAAGGTGAAGGCTGACCAGCCGACTCATAAGCAAGTGAGATGGCCTCGACCACCCACTTGCTCATCCTCTGCTTAGACACTGGAGACCCCTTCTTAGGTGGTCCAAAACAAACAAACAACTGTTCTGATTTCCTCCACAGGGCAGCTCTGTGGACATAAGTATCTAGAGCCCGGACAGGGCAGAGCAGATTAAGTTTTTCCTGATCTGACGATGTAAAAGGAGGAGGACAGAAGGCCTGCAGAACTATAGGTCTGGCCACATTGGTAGGGACCTTAGGGACATAACCTGGCCTGGGGTGGAGAAAAGCCTTCACCATCCCAGGCGCAAATTCCAAACACGAAGGAGCAACCGAGAGAGCCTGAATATCTCCGATTCTCTTAAGAGAAGAAATGGCAAGGAGAAAAATAGTCTTTAAAGTAACAAACTTTTCAGAAACTTCTTCAATAGGCTCAAAAGGAGCTAGGGAAAGACCTTCTAGAACGATGGCCAAGTCCCACGCTGGCACCCTCGTGCGGACTACAGGCCTCAGCCTCAAAGTACCACGGAGGAAACGAGTTATAAACGGGTGTCTCCCCAAAGAGACTCCACTGAAAGGGACATGGTAAGCAGCAAGTGCCGCCACATACACCTTTAGTGTGGAGGGGGATAACCCTGAGGAGAAACGCTCCTGCAGGAACTCCAGCACTGCACCCACTGGGCAGTTAACTGGGTCCAACAGGTGTTCTCCACACCAAGAAGTGAATAGCCTCCACTTCAAGGCGTATAACCTCCTTGTGGAAGGAGCTCTGGAGTGAAGGATGGTCTCAACAACCTCGGTTGAGAGACCAGCACCTACGAGCTGGGCCCCCTCAGAGGCCAAGCCCATAGCTTCCACAACTCTGGGCGGGGGTGATAAATCAACCCGCTCGCCTGAGAGAGAAGGTCCCTCCTGATCGGAATCTCCAGAGGAGAACCGTCTAGGAGAGATATAAGGTCCGCAAACCAAACTCGGCCCGGCCAGTACGGGGCTACCAATAGTAGACTGACCCCGTCCCGGCGAACCCTCTCCAGAACTCCTGGGAGCAGAGCAATCGGGGGAAAGGCGTACAGGCGTGACCTCGGCCACACCTGTACCATAGCATCCAACCCCAGAGGGGCTGGATAACTGAGAGAGAACCACAGTGGACAGTGTGATGTCTCCCTCGGCGCGACCGTACTGCATCCACAGGAGCTCCACCACCTCGGGGTGGAGTCTCCATTCCCCGGGCCTCGGCCCCTGCCTCGACAGGATGTCCGCTCCCTGATTTAGATACCCCGGAAGATAAATCGCCCTCAATGAAAGGAACTTCCCCTGGGTCCATAGAAGGATCTGGCGAGCCAGATTGTATAACGGGCGAGAGCGCAGACCCTCCTGATGGTTTATGTAAGAGACCACCGATGTATTGTCGGACCGGACAAGAACATGATGACCTCTCAGGTCTGGTAGGAAGTGTTTCAGAGCCTGAAACACAGCCAACATCACTAGACAATTTATATGCCATAAACGATGATGGTCCTGCCACAGACCCTGGGCTGGGCGACCACTCATGATCGCCCCCCAGCCTGTGAGGGAAGCATCTGTCGTTAGCGTTACACGACGACAAAGAGCTCCCAGCACAGGTCCCTGGGACAGAAAACAAGGATCCCTCCACATGACCAGAGCACGTAGGCAGCGCCGCGTAACTTTGATCGTGCGGAGGGGGTTTCCCCTCGGGGAGAACCCCTTGGTTCTGAGCCACCACTGTAATGGTCTCATGTACAACAGGCCGCAGGGAATAACATTGGACGCTGCTGCCATCAGACCCAGCAGTCTCTGGAACTGCTTCACAGTGAGCAACTGGCCTAGCTTTACTCGTTTTACAGCTGAGAGAATCGAAGTGATGCGGGCCGGCGACAGGCACGCCCGTATTGCTACTGAATCCCATAATACCCCCAGAAAAGATGTCTTCTGTGATGGAGATAGAACACTCTTCTTGGCATTCAGCCTCAACCCCAGTTTCTTTATGTGCGCGAGGACGACATCTCGATGCCGAACCGCTTGTTGTTGCGATTGAGCCAGAATCACCCAATCGTCTATGTAGTTCAATATACGAATGCCCTGGAGTCGCAGTGGAACTAGCGCTGCATCCATGCATTTCGTGAACGTGCGGGGAGATAGAGCTAGACCGAATGGAAGAACACGATATTTGTACGCTTCGCCCCCGAAAGCGAACCTCAGGAACTTCCTGTGTTGTGGAAGGATGGAAATGTGGAAGTATGCGTCCTTCAGATCTATCGTGACAAACCAGTCCTCGGACCTGATTTGTGACACGATTTGCTTTAGCGTGAGCATCTTGAACTTGAGCTTGGCTACAGCACGGTTTAATAGGCGCAGATCTAAAAATTGGACGCAACCCCCCATCCTTCTTTGGAACGATGAAATATCGGCTGTAATAACCTGACTCCTTGCTGGGAGGAGGAACCCGTTCTATAGCCTCCTTTTGAAGGAGTGTTTTCACCTCCTGTTCCAATACCAGAGCCTGCTCGGGGCCCACCACGGTGGACAGGACCCCGTTGAATCGAGGAGGAGGAGATCTGAACTGAATGGCATAACCCCTCTCTATCGACTGCAGAACCCACTGAGATACTTTTGGAAGACTTTTCCACTCTGCCAGAAAATCTACTAAGGGTACCAGCCTCTCGAGGCTGGCCTCTGGAATATTTTGAGCAGCAGACACAGCGCCCTGTAACGGCGCACCGGCAGGGAACAACTGGTCTAACTGCCCTAAGCCCCTCCTCAGGGGGGGCGAGCGTCCCTCTGGAAAACACTCGCTGGGCCCGTCTACGCCCCGTCTTAAAGGGGGGGTTGGCAGAAGGGACCCCTGAGGGCACTGTGAGAAGCGGTGAACACCTCCCTCTCACGGCGGGGACCACCCTCAGCATCCTGACGCCAGTGGCGTCAGGACTTCTTTTTAGACGAAGCCTTCTTAGCGACAATGACCGTCCTCAGATCAGTCTTGCCGCTGGAAGGTTTCGCCTGAGAGTCTGTTGCCACTGTTTAGAAGGGGGGCCACGAGACGCGACGCTCTGCTTTTGTTGCGCCCTATGTGAAGAGCTTGTCGACGGCTTGGTCTGCCCTCGCCCAGCAGACCCTGAGATACTAACTTTAAGTGGGAGGAATTTTTGAAAAGCTGCAGCTTGTTTCTTTCCTTCCTGAAATTTATCTATAACCACATCTACTGCGTCACCAAATAGACCAGATGGAGAAAGTGGAGCATCCAAAAGAAAAGCTTTTTCTTTATCCTTCATATCAGAAAGGTTCAACCACAAGTGCCTCTCTGCGGCCACCAAGGCTGCCATAGTACGGCCCATCATTTTGGCCGACTCCTTGGTGGCACGCAGAGATAAATCTGCAGCCTGACGCAGTTCGCGAACCATGTCAGAGCTGACCTCCTCACTCTCACTCATATCTTTTAAAAGATCAGCTTGGTATGCCTGCTATATGAACATAGTATGCAGACCGAAGCCTGACCAGCCGCCGAATAAGCCTTGCCCACCAAAGCCGAAGTATTTCTGAGAGGCTTGGTGGGCAACGCTGGTGCCTTAAGAGACGAAGAAGACTCAGCAGAAAGATGGCTAGCTAGAGTCTCCTCCACCTTGGGCATCGCCCCATAACCATACAACTTAGCCCCCGATATATTCGAATAAGTGGATGTCTGGGGGCTAAACACACGATAAGAGGCGGGTCTCTTCCACGACTTCGACACCTCAGTGTGGAGGTCGGGAAGAAACGGAAGGCACCGCCGTGGAGGTTGAGCACGGGAAGGCAAAAATCGCTCATCAAGCTTGCTTTTAGAAACACACTCCTGCCTAACAGCTGGCCACTCAATGCTTAGTTTCGAAACCGCACGAGTGAGCACCTCCACAAGCTCCTCATGTTCAGGGGAATGAGATGACGAATCCTCAATATCCCCTGTTTCAACACTAACAACATCCAGCTCCTCGGAACTGGATAGTTGCAGCATTGGTGCCTCAGCCCGGGGGGAAGAAACCGCAATGCGTGCTTCCACACCCGGAACTGAGGCACTGGAACTGGCAGGTAAAGGCTGAGATAAGGCAGCGCCCGTCTCAAACCCCGCTGACAGATCCATTTGCGATCCCCACGACAAGCGCCGCCGCTCTGCCTCGACAGAAGCGGGACCCGAGCCGCGGGGAGCGCGAACCGAACCACTCTCCTCGAAGAGTGATCGGCGGGAGCGGAGCGTTCTGATCGGGAAACGCTCGCAATGCTCACAATCAGCCCCCTCGAGAGCTGACTGGGCATGCTGCACTCCCAAACAAGCAACACACAGATCGTGTGTGTCCCCACCCGTGAGATAACGAGTACAGGGGGAGCACACTTTCTATATTGCTGCTCGCTCGTCATAATAATATATGTGAATATATATAGTTTTTTAAGTGAAAAACTCCTGCCTAGCAATCACTAAGAACAGACAAAAACCCAGTTTGGACAGATTCACACACAGAGCGCTTTGCTGAAGACAACAGAAGCTGTCGCCATCTTGTTTATGGGTGTGCTTTATAGTTTCCTGGTCGATGACGTCACTCGTGACGTTCCGTCTCGCGATTGGCTGATTCCATACTATGCTTCAAGACGCACAACGCTAGAAGCGTTCCCGCAGCGTTTTCACGCAGCTCGATGTTCCTGATAGGGAACCAATGTTACTCACGTATCGAGCAAAAACAAACCAAGGCCGTCAGACCTTCCTGCTCTCTACAGTCTCTCCAGCGCTGGAAAGCTGTTCCAATATTAACGTGGATCATAACCCTTCTTTATCCAATTATATTCATGTGACCATTTACTCTTTGATAATATCTCAGTCTTTCTGCAGATGTCCCTCTTGCTCCCTCGCTCTCCTCCAACATCTCCATCGGATATTGCTGTTTTTTCTAATATTTACATGGCCAAATGTTTTTCAGCACACACACAGAACAGACATCTGAGGGTATGTTCACACTTGTAATTCGATTTGTTTGGTTCATTTACTCTGGGCAAAAGAAGAAGAAACGTTTAGTCTCGCTCTGCTTGGTGTTCACATTGGCATTTTTAACACTGAACCTAAAGGCATAGGGATATGGTCACAACCTGACTGGTTGGCTTTTATTCGGTATATTTCAAGACAGAATTTCCCGAACGTCCACGCTGTGTGTGCATAGTCTACATATGATGGTATTTTGACCAGCTGAGAACTCGTGAAGAGCTTATAAAATGTGTAAAGGAGTCAAAACAGCGACAGGAATCCCTCCGTCACACACACATACACACACACACACACACACACACACACACACACAGATCTGCTGTGAGGAGATGCGGTTCTGATCCTGTCCTGAACTGTGATGAGCAACATCACGACTATGAGGAGAAAAAACTTTCTGTCCTTTTTAGGGTCGCATCTTGTGACATCACGTCCTGTTTTTGGTTCTTTTAAATGTCCTTGACCATGTTGCGTTCATATATCAGTCGAATCGCACCAGAGTTTATTTGGAAGCGGATCGAGACTCATCTTTTCAGCGTCTCGGTCTGTTTGTTTGGCGGCACCAGAGTTCAAACATGCCACGTGTGAACAACATCCTAACAAATATTCACAAAATTGTATGTTTGGATGTTGATTTCTATTTTCAACAGCATTTCTCAGAAAGCGTTTACTCCACCTTTAAATGGCTCAGGTCACATGTCTTATGTCACATGTGCATTTAACTGCAAACTGGAGTGGATGTGATCAAAGAGTTGTGCAATTGTGTGACAGATTTCACATTAAACTCTTACATTTTGTCATGTTGTGCTTTGTGTCTACGTTGTTTGATAACGCTCTTCTCTCGCTGGAGTCTAAGCTTTTGTTTCTTCTTGTCCTGAGATTGGACGTTCTTCTCCTCCAGCTCAAGATCCTGACGCAGAGCCAAGAAGTGTCCCAGCTCGACCTCCACCTGACACAGCTCCAGCCTGAAAACAAGACCTTACACTTGACATCCATGATCCCCAACAACAACACATTAAAGGCTTTCTGTTGGGCAACCATGGTTTGTAGATTCAATCATGCTGTGTAAAACTGGATTTTTCTTGTTTGAATGAAATAAGAGAGTTTAAAGCAACACCAAGTAACTTTTCCTCTGCGGTCCCCCTACTGGTTGGAAGAGGAATTGTCCATTACCGCTGTCGTAAATCGTTGAGCCTACCGCAGCCTACTGTCGCACGCACGCTCGCTGTTTATCAGCACCGGCTTTGGAATGAACGATGTCCACAGACAAGGTAGAGTATGATGGATGATTTCATGAAAGTATGATGTACTGCGACATCAGAAACGAAGAAAAACAAAATAATGACTATTGTAACGCTTGACGTAAAGCAGTCGAATTTTTTTGTTCTTTTTGTGCTCGGGTTCCTACACAGTGCCAGTAAAAGCGATACAGACCCCGTCAGGCTATGGCAGACCTGTCATTTAACCTATTGTAAGTCGATGTACCATCACAAGGGTCTTGGAAATATATTATGAAGGTTGAAAAGCTACATAGTGTTACTTTAAAAATACACAACTCAAGACTTCCTTCCCAATCCATCCAGAACAGATACTAAGATAAAACTGCAAAAAAATAAAAATAAATGATGACATCAAACCCATGTTCAAAAGGATGTTTGAAAAAAATTAAGCTTGTCCCGCAATTCAATCAGTCGATTCTGTACCATCATAACAAAACTCATTTTTAAATGTTATTTGAGAGTGAAATTGAATTATCCACATTGTGAACGTTAGTTTGAGATTCACTAGTGTGGAGTGTGAGCCTGTAAATACCCCTTTATGACCTTTCATGTAGTGTGTAATAAAGCTGTTTGTGAATGTAAAAGGTCTGCAAAGTTTTACAGATCAAAGTGCACTTCAAGTTATTGTCTCCTAAAAGAAATAATCGATTCTGAACTGCCTGCAACGAGTCTTCAGCAATTCCACTCTCACTTTCTGCTACAAAAATGTAGGGCTGTTACAAATTTGCATAATGTGGCCTGTGGCCTTCATTGGCTGATCACCAACAACACCAACTTTAACCCTCAAACACTGAGTTTGGCTCGTGTTGTTCGTGTCGAGAAAACGCTGTTTTCTGCTGCCAAAGCAAATCCACTTTGATGCACGACTCATGCTGGAATTGATACGGTAAAAATCGTTACTGTTCTTATCATGATATATCCAGTGCTGAGGAAGATCCAGAGCTGAAATTCAGTTATGCTAATGGCGTTTCATTTCCAAGACACGTTGTAAACGGTCGACCAATCACAATCTGATTTTGGGCAATCTGACCAATCACAGCAGAGCAGCTCTCAGAAAGCAGGGGTTAGCCTACTTTAGAGAAACCGAATCTTCGAACAAAGAGAAAATTAAAGTGTTTTTTGACCTTGGATGCATGTAAACCTATTGTAGGCCTCAAAAACAAAACAAAGACCATTTAAAATAGCATAATAAAAAGGCGCTTTAAGAGAATTTTTAAACAGTTTAGAAATTACAGAATAAACAGGTGAATTTCCTCCATTGCTTTTTTCATTGATGTGCAAAACGACCACTATATTTCCAGAAGTTTAAAGCCGTTTAAGTTTAAATATCACAATAAAACCAAATATAAAGACAAGAATGCAAGTTACAGTATCAAGATAAATACAATTAAATCAACAGGTATGAAGTGTAACATTATTGTAGATGTGAAACTCACTCATGCTCTTTGAGGATCATGGCTAAATGATCCCCCAGGTCCTCCTCCACCCGCAGCTCGGCACACACACGCATGTGTTGAGCTCCAAGCCGCAGCACCGCCACGCTGCACACAAATAAACACAATTAGACACTTATTTCTCTTCTTCAGGGAACTTCGTTCTCAAAAAAAGATTTATTTTTGTTTTACCTGTTCTCGGCTTGTTTCTCTCTTTCTATATCCGACTCAATCTGCTCTCTGGTTTCCTCCAGCTCAGTCACATGAAGGTGAAAGGCTTTTAGTTCCTCCCTTGAAGAAAATACATTTTGTACAAACTCAGATACATTTTTGTGTTATTTAGAAGCGAAAAATCTTCATTTAACAAGTCACTGAAAATGTTGTATTTTGTAACAAGAAAATAATACATTTCTCATTATAGAGAATGGTGAGATTAATGATTAAACTGTGAGGATCCCTTATAGAGGCCAGCTCACACTGCGCCGACAGACGGCAACACACACTTCATCGGGTTAGTCGGATCAGTGTGTCTCCGGTCGGAGTCTGACGGAGCTTGTTTTCGCAGATTGAACATGCTGAATCAGAATCAGATTGTCTGCGAGACGTAATCTGTTGGCGTTGGTCTGCGTCTGTCGGCGTGGATTGAATTTAGGTCAACATTTAAACCAATCAACACACTCACAAGAGGGCAAAATCATGTCGCATCATACCTGACTGAATGAAAATGCACGTTTATAGTCTTTTATAATTGAGATTAGGTTAGGGGTTCGACTTTATGCTTAATTTGATATTTGGCTAATATGTTTTTGCACAGCCCAACTTATGATTTCAAAATCTCATATGAATTCTTAAGACTTATGAAACTGGGTTGAAAAAATCCACATACTTGCACAAATTTTTTTTTTTTTTATAAGCATTTCTTTTTTTTCTTTTTTTTTTTACAATATCTAAACATCCTTAAAACAATACATAGAATCAAATTTTCTCAACCGATTTGTGAATATTTTTTCTTTTCAGTGAATTAATAAACAAATAAACAAAAAAGTATTTCCCAGTGGAGTAAAAAAAACTTTTACCTTAAAAATGTTGCTATAAATAGTGAATGTATCTTCTTTTTTCAGATGTTGAGAAATCTAACCTTTGAGGATACCTAGAGATTGGCATGGATTTATTTCAGTTAGCCTAATAGCTGGTTTGATTAGCATTGAGAGATGATCTTATGGAAGTACCCCATGCCAACTCTATGTGTGGTGAAGGGTGTGTGATGATGTGGGATATTTTAATGCCAAAGGCCACGGGAACTTTATCAGGATGCGTAGTGTCCTGGATCCGTGAAATAACTGGGCTTTAAAAATAAAAATATCCCTGCCTCTATGGGGATTTAACATAGGGGTGTCCTGACTTATGCACCCTGTATTTTAAGGAAGAACATTTATTTATTTACGATAAATTATTCATTCACAAAGAAAATTGGTGTCCTCAAGCTCAAAGGTTGGAGGTGTCCTCATTTTTTTAAATTAAGGCATTAAGATAAATTTCCAAAAGATGATTTTTTATTCCTCTTTTTAGGCAACTTTAGCATGGGTGTCTAAACTTATGCATAGTACTGTGATCAGTCACAGTCACATGTCAGTCACATGACTGACAAACTGTTGAGATTAGACGTAATTAATGTCTTGTGTGTTTGCACACCATGTCAGATCTGCACCAATCACATGCAGTCAGATTTGTGAGCTGTTTGCATCCCTGAATAAAAAAATAAAAAAATCTCCTTCTTATTACTGTAATACATAACTAAAAAGTACAGCAAACACTACCATGACGTGCACGTTTTTAAAGGTAATGAGAATGAGATCTTTTTTTATTACAGTAATATGAATTACCAATTTCATTCTTTATACTAAATAGAATTACTGATTGGTTTGTTTTTGTCTAGGGTGAAACATGACCCCAACATTTCATTCATGTTCATTTTCATGCACTGTTTTCAATGGAGAAGGCATTCGGCCAGTGTTTACAGCTCGACGGCTCTGAACTGCTCAGTCCACCCACCTAACAGCTTTTCTATGGCATGTGCTCACACCATGATGTACATTATAAAACACAGTGGGAGGCAGAGATTCACAGAGGCTAACCTTCCCACCCTGAGAGGTTGAGGCAGATTCATCAGTGAACTGTTATGGGAAGGGCCACGTTATAACAGTAAAAGAGGATACAGACCTGGCTTGTAGCAAATTCAGTTTCTTCTGCTGGTAAAAGGTGTCCAGTTGGGCCAGAAACGTTTTAAGCTTGAACATGCGTTTCTTGTCAGTGTATTGCTTCTCCCCGCCTGTGTCATCTTCACCATCACTCATTTCCCTTAGACAAGGTAGACAATAATAGATATACAAACATCTGAACAGTAGTGTATATTTATTAAAAGTTTTTTTCTGAACAAATGAAATTATTTTATTCAGCAAAGATGCTTTAAATTGATTGGAATTGGCATTAAAGGGGTGCTATTATTATGCCTTTTTCCATGTTCATCTTTCTTTAGGGTGTATTGTTTCAGTTTGAGTCCCAATATTCCTCATTTAAATATTTCCCGCCCAAAGCATACACCAAATAAAGGGGCATAGTCCTTTATGATTGTTGCTTGTCATTGATCATCGCTGTCAGACTGTAGGATCTCAGTTGTCATTAATGTCAGACTGTACGACAGTCAAGATGTGTTAAAAACTAACACACACAAGAAAACTCGTCTGGAGTTTTACATCATCAATCAATGACACGTTCGGTGATGTGAGCTTCATTACACGCGGGATTGAGATGGTATAAAGAAATCTCTAATGTTAATTTTGGTCACGGCTTGTCTTGACGGTTGAACAAATATACGGACAATTTGACGGTGGTCTTCTGACACATCTGACACATTCCGTAACATGTGTTCAGACCAATATTTACTCAGCACTGGGTTACTTGTGGGGCTCTTGTTGAAGTAAACATCAGAGATGCTCTGCCACAAGCTGTAGGAACTACACTAACTATGGTGATGTGTATCTTCTTCCGAGATGGTACTCATTGGAGCATCCACGTTGTTGGAACCCTTCCGCATCGTCACCAGGGATCTCAGGGTCTCATGCGTTTCGCCCCTTAACCTGACCACCTCGGGGCAGCGAAGACTAACTAGCCTTCACCTGCAGAAGGGTTCCAACTGTGGGCTCTCTTCAGCCACAGCCATCTTGAGCTGTGCCTGGTAACTTTCTTCAGCTGTTTAGACTCCAGGCCCACCCTCTGGAGGAAGAAGCGCACCGATTTTGCTGGGAACCCACGGCAGCCGACTTCAATGGGGTGGCTGGTTGCATGCCACCCCTTTAAACCAGCTTCGTCAACCAGGTCTTGGTATTTGGCTTTTTTCAGTTGGTGGGACGTGGCTAGCCTCTCTTCCCAGGGCACCGTGAGGCAACTATGATGATTTTCGTGCTCCTGGATCGCAGGACCATATCTGGTCGGAGGGAGGTCACTGCCATGTCCTGTGGGAAGACAAGCTTCCTCTTCAGGTCCACTCTCAACTCCCAGTTGGAGGCTTGTTGCAAGATAGAGGGTGGGTTCTTGGCCTCCGTGCCGGTCTTATGAGCCTTCCCTCCTTCCCTCATGAAGGTTATGGCTTTGGGCGGATGGGCCTGCTTGTTGTTGGCTTTGACTCGCTGCTGTTCCACCCACTTGGCAATTTCCGTGAGGACCTTGTTGTAATGCCTCCATCTGTACCGCCCTTCCTGCCAATGCCTTTGGACAACCGGTCAGGATGTGGGTTGGTGTACAGGAGGCTGCTCCACATTGGTTGCAAGATGGGTCTTCCTTTCCACCTCAGATCTCAGAATATGTCTTTTGGTGTTGGCAGCAGGTCAGTCACCGAGAGCAGGAGACTCTCAGAAGCTCAACTTCCCTTGGTCGGTCTGCCACAGTTCCTTCCACGACAGCGGTCGCTCCTGTGCCTGGTCCCACTGCGTCCATCGACCCTGAGAGGCAAGTCCGATCGCTTTCACCTGGCGCTCCTCCTCTGTTGCCTCGCGGACTCTTTGAACTACGACGCCTCTTCTGACTCTGGCATCAGCCCTGCTCCACCTCTTCTCACTGTAGTGTCCAAGACCTAGGCGTCCCTGGCATACCACGCCCACGATTTCCTGGTGTTTCCAGTGGTATTCTGCTTCCATCAAGGCTTGCTAGGGCTTCCACTTTCTGCCGCATTTGATGGTCTTGCTTACTTTCCCTTCTTCAGACAAAAGGAGTGTATTGACTGCCCTTGGCTTGGTGGCTTTAAACTCCTCGACCACAGATGAAACTGGCAAGGGAAGCTTGGAGGTCTTGCTGTACAGCGTGATTGCGCTGAATGATGGGGGGACTCCCAGCCATTTCCGCAAGAACTTGCTGCACAGTCTTTCCAATCCTTCCATCTGGAACATGGGAAAGTCGTAAAATAGGAAGGGCCATTGCTGCCGGGGTATGATGCCATACTGAAAGCACCAGACTTTAAACCTTCCGAGCAGTTGGCTGTGCTCAATTTCCTTAAGCCAGGTGTTCAGCTGGGCATTTGCATTAGTGAGATTGCCGCTTTCCTTTAGTTAGCTGTAGTACTGCTTTCCGAGGCATCGGATCCTTTCATCTTGGATTGTTGGGATCTCAGAGCCTTCAAGATACTGAGGCTCCTAAACTTTTCTGGTTTAAACTGCAGGCGTGACCACGTTGCCATCTTTCCCAGTGTGCTCATGATCCACTGTGTCCCCTGAATGGATGAGGTCATCAGCGCCACGTCTTCCATAAAAGCGTGACAAGCGGGATGTCTTGTGCCGTCGTCTGCTTTCGGGCCTCTGCACTGCTTTCCTCCTGCCTTTAGCAACAGATTCATAGCCGCTGTGAACAGGGCCACGGAAATCTTGCATCCTGCCATGATGCCCTTCTCAAGCCTTTGCCCTTTGGTGGTGATCCGTCCCACGGTGAACCTCATATGCAGCGCATCCATGTGTGCCATTACAAGCTCAACTACCTCTGATGGAACTCGACAGTGATCCAATGCCTTTCGGATCAGCTGGTGTGGGACGTTTGGGTAGGCTTTGGCGAGGTCCAGCCAAACAACAGAGAGTGTGTTGTTTTTACTCTTACCTTCGTTGATGAGCTGGATAATCACTGCCGTATATGCTGAATACTCCTCCTTTTTGGACACTGGGATCGATGAACTCATTGGCGAGCAGGTATGTTGTTAGCCTTTTACGCTGCACGCCTGGTACACAACTTCAACCATGGTCTTGATCTTTTTCGCTGCAGCTCTTTTCAGAGTGTTTTCCAGGATGGTATTTACCGTCATCCAGTTGGGCCCATCTGCAGTCTGCTGCTGGTGGTAAGTTCAAGCGTGGTTTCCTCTCGAAGTCTTTCGGACTTTCGGGTACACCGACAATTCCTGTGCTCTAAGTAGGTTGAACAGGGAGGTTTGGGGCACTGTGGTCTGGTCCTGCTCCACCGACTGATGAACACCCTTAACAAACTTAGAAAGATTACTCTGCGTAAGCTCAGGTGCTCTGCCTTGCTGATTCTGCTATTTGCACTTGGACTTGCCTTGGTAGATTTTGACATCACGCTCATTCTTGAAAAGCCCTCAGTAGATGTTGCATCTTCTTTTGGCTTCAGCCTTTCTGTCTTTACGCATCCGTTCTCATAGTCCTTTTCCATTGTCAGGGTCTTTGACCATTGACCCGTCCGATGGCAGATAGATTTTTTTCTAACTCGTTAGTTTAGATCGTATTTAGATATAAAATGTATGACAAATAAGAGCGTGGTTAACTTTGATTGACGGCTGGATTGCCGAGTCGAATTCCTGAAATTTGACGTCTCGCCCATGATCTGACACAACACATCATACCACCTCTGTATCCTTTCTGAACATCTGTATTGAAATATCATAAGATTTTCCAAGATGGCACCGCCCATACCCCCCATAAACGGCCTCAAAACTGGGTGACGTCACAGACGCTTTGTCCATATTTTTTTACAGTCTATAGTCTTACCCCACCGCCAATGGGCCTCTCCCCATGGTCTCGACAATAAGGTGAAGTAAAAATCAGAGATGCTTTGCCACAAGCTGTAGGAACTACACTAACTATGGTGGTGTGTATCTTCTTCCGAGATGGATCTGAATCGTCAGCAGGGATCTCAGCTATTTAGAGTGAAGGGTTTCACACAACACTGTAAACTCTGCTTAAATATATTTTGGTCTGTAATATACATGATATTAACCTGATATTGCAATTATTATTCAATTGTTCAATTATTGTCATCTTTGTGGTGAAAAGTAACTTGTGATTAAATGTTTTTATGAATCAATATTAATCTTATTAAAGGTTGTATCAGTGATTTCAAGCCCAAAAATAAATGTCTAATCTTTCCTAACGATCCGCTAGCTGCCCGGCCCATAAGCAGGCTGTCAAAAAACTGCGTCTCTGTAGGCAGCCTAGGCTCTGAGATCTGCACACAAAAACAAATGGGACAACCACCACTCAAAACCAAAATAAACAGTGTTCCAACCAATCACCGACAGGGGCGAGTGTTGTGAGGTTTTGAGCTTGTGCACGGCTGGACGCGAAGTCAGAGCAACACCCGATTTTTTGGGCCTGAAATCACTGATACAACCTTTAATATTAAAGTTACAAAAAAGAAAAGAAATCAAATACATAAGTTGACTGCATCCGATTTTTTCTTTTTGAATTTTTCAGAATTCATTCTTTTAACCATTCATGTATGTTTACACATCTATGAAAAACAACAGTCTCAGCTTCCATGATGAAAAAGAAGTCAAAATAAATAATGAACATTCATTTTAACACCAACCACTCAGAGCTGTCAAACCCTGTGGACCAATCAGGGAAGTCCTCCTCAAACCTGAAGATGTCATCCAGAGAGCCTTCTTCTAAAGGAAATATAACATGAGGCATCAAATACATTAAACATCTGATTTATGATAATACTAGTAATAATCAAGGCCGTGAACAAATATTATACATTTAGCTACTCTTTCACCATTAAAACTAAAGCGTTCATCTTCTGTGAACAGAAAGCTCCACCTCCTTTGATTTGATTGGCTATCTCAATCATTTTGACATTGACAAACGCTGTTAGACCGCTGAGGTAGTAGAGCATATAAATATAACTTTTAAAACTTGTTGTCATCCTAACATCAAACAGAGAGGAGTGTAATGGAGTGGAGAAGAGCAGCATCAAAAATATAAAATATATTATATGGCAAATTATGGCCCTGCTAAAAATAACTTGTGGTGGTCTTAGTGTGTGTGTGTGTGTGTGTGTGTGTGTGTGTGTGTGTGTGTGTGTTACATGTCTTTACCTTCTGTGTGTGTGCCAATACTATGAGGCTCATGTTCAGTTGCAGGTGTTGAGATATCAGCACTGTTCGCCATATCCATGTCTCCACGTGACCTGTAAACCAGCTAACAATAGCATGTGCTAAGAATGTTTTGCTAACCTTCCATTAAAGGGATAGTTCACCCAAAAATGAAAATTCTGTCATAATTTAGTCACATCATATCATGTTCCAACCCTGTATTAATTTCTTTATTGTGCTGAACACAAAATAATATATTTTGAAGAATGTTGGTAACCAAACAGTTGAAAATAGGAAAATAAAAATACTATGGAAGAATTTCAGAAATGTCAGTTTTGGGTGAACTATCCCTTTAAGTTCAACGTTTCAGAATATTTAAAGATCATTCAAAAGTATCAAGTATAACATAAAAAAACATTAGATGAACGTCCAGCTAAAACATTTTAGAAAAAACGTATATATATTTGTGTTTGTGTGTGTGTGTGTGTGGGTTGGTTTATGTGATTTATGAGGACACAAATTTGTATAATGACATGTGTATTACACTGGTATTACAACTTATGGGTGGTTTGTGAGGACACTTCAAAAGTCCTCATAAATCAAATGGCTTAAAAAACATAAAAAACAATGTTTTATTAAAAAATGTAAAATGCAGCATGTCTCCTGTGATGGGTAGGTTTAGGGATAGGGGCAGTGTGTGTGTGTGTGTGTGTGTGTGTAAGGGGACAGAATATATAGTTTGTACAGTATAAAAACCATTACGCCTATGGAGAGTCCTCATAATGCTGTTGCACCAACATGTGTGTGTGTGTGTGTTTGTGTGTGCTTATGTTTTAAGAACATTATTAAAGATTCGATAACGTCCAAAAGAACGTTCTATTAACATTACTGAAAAAAACATTTGTTCATAACTTTGAGAGAACCTTGCCAGAATGTATTCTGTTAACCGGGAATATAGGCTAACTTACTCATATTCAATAATGATCAATCGCCATAATGCAGATCATAAATATAAAAACAGGAAGTGCTGTTTAAAAGCAACCTAACGCCATCTCGATTGTTTGCCAGGCAATAGTCGCTGTCTTATAATAAAGTATTCGATCATAAGGGGATGTATGCACTGGCTAAAAAGCTATTTGTATGACATTTGCTTATTACCTACTTTTTCCTGTCAACTTCTCTGGAGTCGCAGCAGCTTCTGTTGTTTTGTTTCCATGGCAACAGATTCGCGCAGTAACTTGGGAAATGTAGTGGCTGCAATGTATGGCTGAGTTGTGTTTTGTGTGTTGTGTGTTGTGTGTTGTGTTGTGCGATTCACAAATTAAATACTTTTACAGTTTTTTTTCCAATTGCTAACACAATTTTGCAAACTAGTCTGGTTTTATCAAAATACTTTTATCAAAACACCCAAACTGCAAAATACCTCATATATCCTGCAAAATAAAGCACTGCAACCGAAACTACACACAGCATGATCAAAATAAAAATTTTGCATGAAATGGCACACACTTCATTCATATAACGAGATTTTTGTCTAACCAACCTACATGTTGGGCATAATGAAAAGCACTCTCATCTTTAGTATGCTTTGCCATAATACTAAAATAGTTCAAATTATAGAATATTCTTTAGATTGTTCACATGCACAGCAATATTTGCAGATACACACACATGCAACATATGCACAGCAGATATATTTACATTTACAAAAAAACAGTAAACTGAAGAATAATATAGCTATAGAAAAAATATATAGAAAAAAGAGGCAAAAAAATTATTATAACAATAATTCCATTGTTGTAAAAAAAAAAAAAAGGTGCGCACCTGTGGTCTTTTCATAGTGCTAACATCCTGATTGAAGTGTGTGGCCAGGTGGACATGTACTGACCAATCAGATCATGAAGAGTCATTTTGAATAGCAGTGTTTTGAAATGGCAAACAAGTGACTTTATGTCAGATTGTTGTGTCTTATGCAGAGAACCGCGTGTTCAGTGCATTTAAAAAGTGTGTGAAGCAGAAAATGTGTTTAGACTTTTGGAAACTTGATAAGAGCTTTTGCTCTCTGTGTGTCAGTTAAAATAATTGTGCATGTCATTTTAGTGTGTTGGCTATTGGAAAAAACTAATGAGTCAAGGGCTGTTTCCTTAAACTCATCACGAAATCAAAATGGACAATTCTTGCTTTTTATGCAATATTGCAGTATTTATTTTAAATCATAATTAGAAATCTTCTCTCTGATGATGTGTTTACTGGTGCGAGGGAGCGGAAACCAATTTGGTAATACATTTATAATAAATAGCCTACTGCAATATTTCATGAGAAATAAGAAGTGTCCCTTTTGATTGGCGACTTAGGCTAATTGTATTTTTATATTTTTGAAAATAAGTTTCCACGTAAAAAAAAAAAAAAAGGATATATTATATTATATTATATGGCCCTGCTAATAATAACTTGTGGTGGTCTTTGTGTGTGTGTGTGTGTGTGTGTGTGTTGTAGGCTATAAGTTATGAAGACTAAATAATCACACAGCTCAGCATTTCTGTCTTGTATTCTGTAGTGGTGAAAATCCTCGAGTCCACCTCTTATTCACTAACACATCTCTATCCATCTCTCTATTCTATTGTCTTCTCTTCCTCTCTTTATTTCCTCTAGGCAGCTACAAACTCCCAGAACAACAGCTTAAATACTTGCAACAGTGTCAATAGCATGAGGGGTTTCTTAAAACCCTCTCAATGTTCAAGTCAACAAGAGCTTATGCAATCAATATCACTGAACGCATTACATCATTTAAGCTCATGGCCTTTATGTATGTCAGACAACAACACAAAAAAACATCAGTCAGGATATAAACAAAGCAAACAATAGTCTGACACTAAGAATAATGCAAATGATTGAACAAAGAACTTGTATGTGTGTTGATTCCTTATAAACCTCTTCATAAGAAGCATTAGACAGGGTGATAGAGATGACAGTAAAGCAGGGTTGATGTTACATAAGAACATTGTTTTATGGTGCGAGTGCTTGTATCCTCCACGAGCGGAGGACTTTAATCTGATGTGAACGAAGAGGAGGGATCGGTTCATTCAAATGAATCGGTTCGTTCAAACAGTTCATGTTGCTGAACCGATTCTTTCAAGTCAACGATCAAAACTGTTCTCACTTTGTATTTTATGTCCAATCTTTTGCTGGTAGTGGTACACTGACATTTGCCTTTGTCGTGTATGTATTTTATGTGCAATATTTTTTATAGCCTAACTATTGTAGGCTATATCGATTGTATTTTAAATAAACAAACACGGTTTGATTATAAGGTTTGCTATTTCTTCAATCTCGTGTGACAGGTTGCTTGATTGGAAGGTTATTGTCATATGGCAAGCCGTATTGACTTTTGTTCATTTCCAGAATATCAATTCTTGATATGTATTAGCATTTTAAAGCTAGTGAAAATGTAATTGTTGATTTCAAGAATTAGCATTGTTAGCCTAATAGTGGAAACGTAGGCTAATTCCTGATATAAAAAAATTGCCAATGTTACCAGAAAATAATTATCATTTTAACTGAATTGTTGATATTGAATTCATATCCTGGAAATGAATAAAAGTTAAAACGGCTTGCCATAATGTCATGTAAGGGAAGTTATTTTGATTGAAGACTATGAGATGTGTTCAATAAAAAGTGTGTTATTGGAAATCGAGGAATTCACGAACGCTTGCCGAATCGGTTGGTCAATTCGACAGAATCGTTCGAACGAACCGACTCATAAGAACGATTCGTTCGAGAAACGGTTTAACGGACCTCGCGATGGTTTCTCCGCAGTCGGGATAAGGCACAGGCTAAAATATGGATCATTATAGCAATTTTCCTGCGATTCCTCACAGAGGCTGTGAAAACCGGGATATTTGAATCAGTCCGAACCGTGTTTGCGCAGAATGGATGCGCTGAGTTTCTCCGTGACGATCTTCTGGTTTGTGCTCATCGCTGAGAACAGAATGAGCAGGTGAGAATACGCGTGTCATTCACCTCAGGATGAAGAGGAGGATGATGAGGATGCACACATATTCATACATATACATATCTGAGTAACGTTAGGCTACAGAGCGCAGTTTGATTGATTCTCAAAATATTGCTCATGTTTATCAAAAGGCTTTACGCAGTGAATAAACGCATAGTTCTGTGAACACATCCATCTTTTCAGTAATGGAGTAAGTTGATATTTTTAGTGAGGCTTTAAGCTGCATCTTTATAGCCTACGCCTACAACATGAAACAGAAATTATTCTGTTCAAATATTGTTAAATGACAAGCTTAATGTTCAACATGTAAAACAATTTAAGATGAAAGTCATTCTCGTGGATGTCATAAAAAATATATAGGCTATAGATATTGTATCTGTAGAGCGCTTGCTTATCATTATTCACAATACAGTACTTAAATAGCCTACTATACATCAATATTCTCGTTGTTGCTTGGAAATGGGGGATTTAATCACGTGCGCATCTTTTGCTTTATAGACTGTAGTTCACATCTTAAATTCAAAAATAATACACTGACACATAATGGTAAGACCATCCCAACAAACATGTTGTAGGCTATTTTTTAAGATCGTGTTTAAGTTTTTAATCAGTGTATAAGACAGATTGTTTTAGTTTTTTTCACGTTATATTTGTATTTTTACAAATCACAATATGCTGTCATCAAAACATAGATGTTCACCCGGAGTGTGTGTCTGTGGTATTTGCATGAAGCTTTACACTTAAAATGTAAAAATGGCAATACACTTTTTTCCTTTTTAATTTCATTTGCAGTGAGACACAAAAGACATTTCATCAATATGCTGAGACTTAAAAAATATATCATAAAATACACCAAAATGTAACATAAAATATTCATTACAAATAATGGGGATAAATTAAGTTAATGCTTTTCTATGAGTAACTAAAAGCTTAGAGACCCTTTTTGTTTCACTTCACAGGGTTTCACATATATTTTTACATCTTTTTTTTAAGTTAGGCAAACCAAATGAATATGCTGCTAATAAGTGCAAATATTGCTGCAATGACAGTTTTATGCTGGTAATTATTATCTCTTACATTGCTGTTTCATCCAAGAAATGATAATAAAAACACACAATAAGACTTACACAATAATAATAATAATAATAGAATTGAATTTGTAATAGCTATTTTTAGGATATTTTGAAAAATTACAGCATATTTTTCATGTTTTGCACAATACAAATATAAATACCTTTTCCATGCAGCTTGGAGTATAACATGCTTCTTTGTCTTTTTTGCTACTTTTTCCTGACAATATAAATCTTTCCTATCACTTTGGATCAATTTAACACATGTACTGTACATGTACATGTACTGAATAAAAGTATGATGAATACTTTCGTTTTATGAAAGTATCTTTTAAAGATAAAAAAAGACTGACCACAAACTTTTGAACGGTAGTGTATTGTTACAAAATGTTTTTATTTTAAATAAATAAATTATTTGAAACTTTTTATTCATCAAAGAATCCTGAAAAAGTATCACAGGTTATAATAAATATATGAAGCAGCAAAACTGATTTCAACATTGATAATAATCATAAATGTTTTTTGAGCATCAAATCATCATATTATCCTGATTTCTGAAGGATCATGTGACACTGAAGACTGGAGTAATGATGCTGAAAATTCAGCTTTGATCACAGGAATAAATTACACTTTACTATACATTCACATAGAAAAACATTATTTTAAACTGTAATAATATTTCACAATATTTCAGTTTTTTCCCCTATATTTTTGATAAAATAATGCAGGCTTGATGAGCAAAAGAGATTTCTTTAAAAAACATTAAAAATAGTAATGTTTCCAAACTTTTGACTGGTATTAAATCTTCAATATTAAGTAGTTTGTAACTTAGCTATCTATTTTTTAGAGTGATGCATACTTTACATAGTGTTGAGCAAGCTACATATGATGTTCTTTGTTTAATTACATAATATCTTTTTTTCATTCAGAATTATAGAAATTAAAGAAATTAATACTTTTATTCAGCAAGGATGCATTAAACTGGTCAAATGTGACAGTAAAGACATTTATAACGTTATATGTCAGATAAATGCTGTTCTTTTGAACTTTCTGATCATCAAAGAATCCTGAAAAATAAAAGATGTACACGACTGTTTTGAAGGGACAGTGATTTGTTTGTTTTGTCCCCGCAGGGCCATGCTGAGTGATATTGGTGAATATGTAGGCACAGACATTGAAATATCCTGGTTGCCTAATCTGGATGATTTAATGAAAGGCTACGCTCGAAACTTTCGGCCAGGGATCGGAGGTGAGTTTGACGTCTAGATCGTCATGTTGTGTCATGCACTACACTTGTTACGAACTGCTCCGAGACACGAAGGTTGAGATCCAAATGAAGCTTTAATTAAGGGGCAATCCAGACACGTAATCCAATATACAGGCAATAGGTCAAAACACAGGTAAACAGTCCAAACAAACAAACAAACTAAACAGGCAGGGGTCAGAGGCAGAAGAGTAATCCACGGAACAGGCGAGAAATCCAAAAATCAAGAGGCATGAAACCAGGGAAAAACGCTCGGAAATGCAGTGCAACAATATACAAAACTTCGCAGTGAGTGAATGTGAAAACCAGGCTTATAAGGGGTGAGCTAAACAAGGTAATGAGACACAGGTGAATGCAATCAGTGATGATGAGTCCGGGCAGGGAGTTATGGGAAATGTAGTTTGTGAGGGAGTGATGATAGTCTGGTGTGGAGTGCCCTCTGGTGGCTCTCAAGGGCACTGCAGCTGGTGACCGTTACAACACTAGCTCAACCTATTCTTAGCATCAATATTAAAGTCCCCCTGTGGTGAAAATCAAGCTTTTAATGTTGTTTTCAGGGGTAGGCAAGTTCGGTCCTAGAGAGCCGCTGTCCTGCAGAGTTTGGCTCCAACACTGAAAAAAAACTCACCTGCCTACAGTCTTAGTAATCCTGAAGACAATGATTATCTTGTTCAGGTGTGTTTGATTAGGGTTGGAACTAAATTCTGCAGGACAGCGGCTCTCTAGGACTGAACTCGCCTACCCCTGGCCTATGTGGTCAAGACAAACCATGTGTAAGTTCATAAGTCGACAGCATTGCTGAGTATTTTCTCCTTAAAACTGCAGTGAACCAAAGACAGTCTCAAAAACACGGTGTGAAATCGCTGGTGTTTCTGACGTCACAAACTACCTTGTAACCAGGGCTGGACTGGGACAAAAAATCGGCCCTGGCATTTTGGCCCAGACCGGCCCACTACATATGATCATAAACACAACCGATCTTTGCATGCAACAATAAACTCTGCTTCTAACCACAGGAGATCTGTCGCTCACACACACAACTCTGCGATGCTGTTTGCGAATGTACGTTAGAACTATAGTTTCGGGAAACACCGACTCGTTGAACTGCTGATAACGATAACGAACATAGTTGGCTAACGATGCTTTCAGGAAACACACGCCTGATCAACCCACATTTAAATATGTCATTTTGGTGATCAAAGATGAGTTTTAAGGGATAAAATGACTGACTACAGGGGGACTTTAAGCCTTTTTTTCTCTCTGCAGAACAAAACCTCATGCTAAGCGTTCCTGCCAAAACAGCGCCCTACTTCCTACAGTCTATTTTTAGTGAAAAGGCGTACTGGTGGTATCAAATAGATCCGTGGTTCTCAGCTGTGACCCAACGCTCTTCACACACCTGATCCAGACCTTTAGGAGACACTGTAAGCCAGAACCGGTGCAATAGATCACAGATGGCATAAACTGCCTAGACTAGACTTATAAGTTAGGCCTTGTCCACACTAATACGTAAAACGCATCTTTTTCTCTCCATTTTGGCCTTCCGTCCACACTGAGACGGCGTTTTTATTAACGAAAACTAAGCTTTTTAAAAACTCTCTCCAAAGATGAGGTATTTAAAAACGATGACGTAAATTTAGTCATGTGACACATATTGTAACAATAGACATTCATGTTTATACCGGTATTGTACCTCACTTTTACACATTCAATAAAATGTTACTTTGCAAACTCTTCATATCACTCGCATTTGCTGTCCTGCGATAACGATAGAGACCAAACAAATAATGGTGAGTGAGAGTGACCTCATCAGTGAATGCTGAGATATTTTGCTAAATAAAATTATGCTGCCAGAAGAATTGTGCGATATCTTGATTATGTCTGTATCATCTCAGTGAGCTTTTGTGAGGGTTTACGCATGCGCTGTAAGGTGAATTTAACGTAAAATGCCTGAAAACATTAGTGGACGGAGAGCATTTTTAAACGAAAACTCCGTTTTTAAATTTATCTGGATTAATGTAGACATACCCTTATAGTCTTCAGGTCTCAGACTAGTTCCCCTTCAGGGTCTACCGCTGCGTGTAATCGCAGTGGGAACGCCCCCCAGCGCAGCGCGTCTGAATAATGAATGAAATCAGTCAATGGAGAGAATGAGCGTACGGCGAGTGACGTCATCGACCAGGAAGCTATAAATATCCCCTGAATACACAAGCCGCCAGCTTTTGTTACTTCAGCAGCGCTCTGTGTGTGTCTGGAATCTTTCAATTGTGTTTGTCTGTCTTAGTCAGGAGTTTATCACTATATATATATATTTATATATAAAAAAACCAATATGAGCGAGCAGTATAGAAAGTGTGCTCCCCCCTGTACTCGATACATCACGGGTGGGGATTCACACGAGTTATGTGTTGCTTGTTTAGGAATGCAGCATGCCCAGTCGGCTCTCGAGGGGGTCGATTGTGTGCATTGCGAGCGTTTTCCTATTAGAACTCTGCGCTCGCGGCGATCGCTCTTCGAGGAGAGCGGTATGCTGCGAGCTCCCCAAGGCTCGGGTCCCGCTTCTGTTGAGGCAGGGTGGCGGCGCTTGTCTTGGGGTTCGCAGATGGATCTCACCGGCGACGGTGAGACGGGCCCCGCCCTATCTCAGCCATCTCCGGCGGGATCCAGTGCCTCTCACTCGGCTCTGGAAGCACGCGCTGCGGCGGTTACTTCTGCCCGGGTGGAGGCACATGATGATGTTGAATTGAGATTATCCAGTTCCGAGGAGCTGGATGTCGATAGTGTTGCATCAGAAGAAACGAGTTTGTCACATTATACTGCTAATGAGGAAGGGCTGATGGATATGTTATCTTGGGCTGTTGAAAAGCTCAGCATCGAGTGGCCAGCTGATAGGCAGGAGTCTAAAAGTAAAAGCAAACTAGACGATAGATTTTTGTCTGCACGACCTCAGCCCGCTCGTCGGTGCCTACCATTTTTCCCAGATCTCCACGCTGAGGTTTCAAAAACCTGGGTTAGACCTGTTTCTAGCAGAATTTACACTAACCAGTCTAATGCTTATAGTAACATTGTTAGTGCTAAATCTGCAGGGTATGTGGCGATGCCGAAGGCGGAGACGCTCACTAGCTATCTCTCTCCTGCTTCGTCATCCTCACTTAAAGCACCGACTCTTCCATCCAGACCTTTAAAAAATACATCTGTGCTCGTAGGGAAGGCTTACTCGGCTGCTGGTCAGGCGGCTGCATGTATGCATACTATGGCCATTTTGCAGGCTTATCAAGCCGACCTGCTTAAAGACGCTTGTGAGGGGGGGGAAATTTCTGCTGATATGATCAATGAGCTGAGGCAGACCGCTGATCTCACTCTTCGGGCCACCAGGGAGACGGCTAAATCTATTGGTCGGTCTATGGCAGCCATGGTGGCCACAGAAAGACATTTATGGTTGAGTCAAACTTCTATGAAAGAATGCTCCAGTTTCGCCTGCGGGTCTCTTTGGTGACACTCTTCTTTCTGTCACTGAGAGGTTCCAGGAAGAGAAAAAACAGGCGGCTGCTTTTCATAAATTTATTCCCCTCAAAGTACGTGTCGCTGGGGCTGCTGAACGAAAAGGGCAGTCCCAGCCACCGAGTTCCTTCTCTAGTAGAGCGCAGCAGAAGCAGAGTGTCGCGTCTCGTGATCCCCCGCAGAGAAACTGGAGGGACGAGGCGGGGCGCTCTCCGGCGCGGCCTTCTCGGGGCAGGGCTGATCTGAGGACAGTCATTGTGGCCAAGAAGGCCGCGTCGAAAAAATCCTGACGTGCTGAACGTCAGGACTCTGAGGGTGGTCCCCATCGGGAAAGACTTGAGTTCACCACATAAGAACATGGTGCCCTGTCTTTCTCGATGCCCTCAGGGGTCTGTTCTACTAACCCTGCCTATACAGGGCGTAGAGAGACTCGGCGAGTGCTTTCCCGAGGGACGCTCGCCCCCTCCGAGGAGGGTTGTGGAGTGCTCAGACCAGTTGTTTCCTGCCAGTATGTTACAGGGCGCTGTGTCTGTCACTCGGGATGTTCATCCAGAGGCCGGCCTCGAGAGGCTGGTTCCCTTAGTAGAGTTCCTGGCGGAATGGGAAATGCTTCCCAATGTTTCTCAGTGGGTCCTGAATATTATAAAGAACGGGTACGCTATTCAGTTCAGAACGCGTCCACCTCGTTTCAGAGGGGTTCTGTCTACACTGGTGGGCCCCGAGCAGGCTCTGGTTTTAGAACAGGAGGTAAAAACTCTGCTACTAAAGGGAGCTATAGAACGAGTTCCTCCACCCAGAAGGGAGTTAGGATACTACAGCCGGTACTTCATCGTTCCGAAAAAAGATGGAGGGTTGCGTCCCATTTTAGATCTGCATCTTTTAAATCGCACTGTAGGGAAGCTCAAGTTCAAGATGCTCACTCTCAAACAGATCGTGTCACAAATCAGATCCGAGGACTGGTTTGTCACGATAGATCTAAAGGACGCTTACTTCCATGTATCTATCCTCCCTCAACACAGGAAGTTCCTGAGGTTCGCTTTCGGGGGCGAAGCATACCAATATCGGGTTCTTCCGTTCGGCCTAGCATTATCACCCCGCACGTTCACGAAGTATATGGATGCAGCCATAGCCCCGCTGAGGCTGCAGGGCATCCGTATTCTGAACTATATAGACGATTGGTTAATTCTAGCTCAATCGGAACATCAGGCGGTTCGGCATCGATATGTCGTTCTTGCTCACATCAAGAATTTGGGGTTGAGGCTCAACGCCAAGAAGAGTGTCCTTTCTCCATTTCAGAGAACCACTTTTCTCGGTGTAGTGTGGGATTCGACGACGATGCAGGCACAATTGTCACCTGCTCGTATTGCTTCGATTCTCGCCGCAGTAGAACAGGTCAAGCTAGGCCAGTCACTCACTGTAAAACAGTTCCAGAGGATGTTAGGTCTCATGGCAGCTGCGTCCAACGTGATACCTTTTGGCCTCTTGCACATGAGACTGTTACAGTGGTGGCTCAGAACCAAGGGGTTCTCCCCGAGGGGAAATCCGCTTCGCAGGATCGTGAGTTCGCGACGGTGTCATCGCGCCCTGATCATGTGGAAAGATCCTTGGTTTCTGTCCCAAGGTCCTGTGTTGGGGGCTCCTTGTCGTTGCGTGATGCTAACGACAGATGCCTCTCTCACGGGTTGGGGGCGATCATGAGTGGTCGCCCAGCTCAGGGTCTGTGGGGGGACCATCACCGTCTATGGCACATAAATTGTCTAGAGATGTTGGCAGTGTTTCAGGCCCTGAAACATTTCCTCCCAGACCTAAGGGGCCACCATGTTCTTGTCCGGACAGACAACACATCGGTGGTCTCTTATATCAACCATCAGGGGGGTCTGCGTTCTCGCCCGCTTTACAAACTGGCACGTCAGATCCTTCTATGGTCCCAGGGGAAAATTCTCTCTCTCAGAGCTATTTATCTCCCGGGGTATTTGAATCAGGGGGCAGACATCCTGTCGAGGCAGGGGCCGAGGCCCGGGGAGTGGAGTCTTCACCCCGAGGTGGTGGAGCTCCTATGGGAACATTTCGGTCGAGCCGAGGTAGACCTATTTGCGTCCCGAGAGACATCACACTGTCCACTGTGGTTCTCTCTCAGCCAGCCAGCCCCACTGGGGTTGGACGCGATGGTACATCCGTGGCCGAGGTCACGTCTGTACGCTTTTCCCCCGATTGCTCTGCTCCCGGGAGTTCTGGAGAGGGTTCGCCGGGACGGGCTCAGTCTCCTGCTAATAGCCCCGTTCTGGCCGGCCCGAGTATGGTTTGCGGACCTAGTGTCTCTCCTCGACGGCTCTCCCCTGGAGATACCGATCAGGAGAGATCTACTTTCTCAGGCGAGTGGGTCGATCCTTCACCCCCGCCCAGAACTATGGAGGCTGTGGGCTTGGCCTCTGAGGGGGCCCAGCTCATAGATTCTGGTCTCTCGACTGAGGTCGTTGAGACCATCCTCCAATCCAGAGCTCCTTCCACGGGGAAGTTATATGCCGCGAGGTGGAAACTTTTCACCTCTTGGTGTGGAGAGCGCCAGCAGGACCCAGTTAACTGCCCGGTTGGTACAGTGCTGGATTTCCTGCAGGACCGTCTCTCCACAGGGTTATCCCACTCTACACTGAAGGTGTATGTGGCGGCCTTAGCTGCTTACCACGCCCCTTCAAGTGGAGGTTCCCTCGGGAGACACCCACTTATATCTCGCTTTCTTCGTGGCACCTTGAGGCTGAGGCCTGCAGTTCGCACGAGGGTACCAGCTTGGGACCTGGCCGTCGTCTTAGAGGGTCTCTCCCTAGCTCCTTTCGAGCCCATTGAGGAAGTTTCGGAAAAGTTTCTTACTCTAAAGACTATCCTTCTTCTCGCTATCTCATCTCTAAAAAGAATTGGAGATATTCAAGCACTTTCGGTGGCTCCCTCGTGCCTGGAATTTGCGCCTGGTATGGTTAAGGCCTTTCTCTGTCCGAGACCAGGTCATGTTCCTAAGGTACCAACTACTTTTGTTAGACCTATAGTTCTGCAGGCTTTCTGTCCTCCGACCTTTTTGACGTCAGACCAGGAGAAACTTAATTTGCTGTGCCCCGTTAGGGCTTTAGATGCGTATGTCCACAGAGCTGCCCTGTGGAGGAAATCGGAACAACTGTTCGTTTGCTTTGGGTCACCTAGGAAAGGGTGTCCTGCATCTAAGCAAAGGATGAGCAAGTGGGTGGTCAAGGCCATCTCGCTCGCTTATGGTTCGGCCCATCAGCCTTCACCTTTGGCTGTAAGGGCTCATTCCACTAGGAGTATGGCTGCCTCTACAGCTCTTCTTTCAGGAGCTTCTCTTCAGGACGTTTGTGATATTTTGTAACTTGTAACTCAGGTTCTCTCGTCGGTTTGTGTCTCCTAATGACACGACGGGGATTTGGTCGTATGGGGATGTGGGTATTGCGTTCCCACTGCGATTACACGCAGCGGTAGTCCCTGAAGGGGAACGTCCCGGGTTACGTATGTAACCCTAGTTCCCCGAAGGGACGGACGCACAGTCTTAAAGGGGTCATGACATGAGAAACCAAATTTGCCTTGATCTTTTGGTATATAAGAGATCTATGTACTATTAAAACTTCCTGCAAGTTTCATAGCTTAAGATGTCCTCCCCATTATAAACGAAGCATTTATTTAATCAAGCTCTAAATACAGCTCGTTCTGGATCCATGGTTAGAAGTGACGTCACGGTTAGAAGTGACGTACCAGTCATTTGCATATGACCGCCTCCAGCGCAGGACAACTACGCCTCATTTCGCATCATCGCATGCGTTGTCGTGCAGCGAGTGGGTCTGTTTACAAGATACAACATGTTTGAATACGCTGCCGAACGATCCAGACGTCAGGGAAAGCAGTCGGATGCAGTTTATTTGCAGCATATGCAGCGCGCCAAAGCCTTATTTGAACGATGAGTGATCAGATGAGTGTGACAGGTCAGGGCATGTTACTGAAAGAACGAGCAGAGAGAGAGAGAGAGAGAGAGAGCCCCGGCCGCGCGCGCGCCTTCAAACTGTCTGTCTGTCTCTCTCTCTCTCTCCCTCCCTCCCTCGCGCATATGAATCAAAATCAATTGAGAATTGACACGATGGTAAAAGATTGGAAGACCGAAGTTTCACGTGGTGGAGCATTGTGTAGTCTACATGTGATACAAAATTATTAACGTTAATAATTTATGCATAAGCAGCACTGACGTTAGCCAATCATAACAGTATAGGCGTTAACACTGAACTCTTAAAGGGGAAACACCCCAAAACAGACTGTTTGAATCAGAGGTGAGAAACAGGGTGGGAAAATGTCATAAATCACTACATTTTAAAAGTTTTTTTGTACAAAAAACTATAGTAATACTATAATTGCACCTAAGGGAACATAATAAAACAAAACAAAAAACCATGTCATGACCCCTTTAACATAATGGCTATGTTTATGCAACTGGTCTGTCTTAGTTAGTTTTGAGCCAGTCCTTTGAACCCTAATCTTGATCCTAATGTATTTTACTCATGAAACTTAAAAATAAGTGATCTTTATTAGCATCTTCCATGAAGAACCTTTAACGTCAGTTACAGTAGGAAAAAGTTCTTTAGATTATGAAAATGTTCTTCACATGAAGATAAAAATGTGTGCGCTGAAAGATGCTTTGGGGAACCAAAAATTATTTTATTGCATTGCTATGAAAACTTCCTTTTGGAACCTTTATTTTTTAAAAGTGTATACAGTAATTTTAAATGTTATTGAAGGGGAATGTTTAGGATTACGGTAGATTTTGTAACTATATTTGCCATTCAATAAGTTTGTATTTGATTGTATGATGTATTGAATACACTGTGAAAAAAAACTTTAAAAAGTAAGTTTGTGCTGCCTTAAAATTTTAAGTTTAGTCAACTTGAAATGTGAAGTACAAGTGACAAGAGTTGACAAAACTTAAAATGAAGGCTGCACGGACACTTTTTTAAGTTAAAACAAATTTATTTTTCACAGTGTATGTCACTAATAGCTGTTATTTAATAACATTAGAAAGCAGTGTGATTTTGCCTTAAAAAGATTTTTTACCTAAATCATAATAATTTTAGAGTGGCCTTTTATTGTGGCCAGCCTAAGGCACACCTGTGCAATAATAATGCTGTCTAATCAGCATCTTGATACGCCACACCTGTGAGGTGGATGGATTATCTCGGCAAAGGAGAAGTGCTCACTAACACAGATTTGTGAACAATATTTGAGAGAAATAGGCCTTTTGTGTACATAGAAAAAGTCTTAGATCTTTGAGTTCAGCTCGTGAAAAATGGGGGCAAAAACAAAAGTGTTGCATTTATAATTTTGTCCAGTGTACATAAATGCTTTACACTGGACGCGACAAAGCGACCGTTGCAGATCCATTTGTCCTTTGTGTCAGACGAACAGTGTGACGGTGAATCATTTTATCCAGTGTAAGCAGAATCACTGGTTATAATTTAAAGGGTTTAAAGAGGCGTGGCCAAAAAGTTTTGAGAACCACTGATTTAGATGAATAGTAGATGAAGATGGATAATTTCTTTTATTTTCTCACTCTTCTCTTCACAGGACCCCCAGTGAATGTCGCCATGGCTATTGAAGTAGCCAGTATTGACCATATCTCAGAAGCCAACATGGTAAAGTTTGAAAAGCACCCTATCTAGCATTTATTGGATTTGTATGATTATTGTATTGGAATTTATTTATTTTTTTATTTTTTTTGGCATTAATGTAACTAATCTGAAGTTTTGCATTTGCTAAAATTATCCTTTGAATATATATGTTCTTTTCCAAATGGAGTGGATTCAGTTCCAGAATAATAAATAAAATAAACAGTAGGAGTAAGTTCAGTGCAATATATGATTCTAAATATGATCACCTCTTGTTAATTGCATTATTTGGTCACACTTTACTTTAGGGTCCTATTCTCACTATTAACTAACTATTAACTATGACTTTGCCTCAATAAACTCCTAATTACAGCTTATCAATAGTTAATAAGGTAGTTGTTAAAGCCCCCCTGTGGTGAAAATCCAGCTTTTAATGTTGTTTATATGTCTATGTGGTGTTTTTAATATGCTTTGAGACAATCCATGTGTAAGTTCATAAGTCGACAGCATTGCTGAGTATTTTCTGCTTAAAACTGCAGTGAACCAAAGACAGTCTCAAAAACATGGTGTGAAATCGCTGGTGTTTCTGACGTCACAAACTACCTTGGAAAAAACTTTTAAATAAGTAATTTTGATGATTTTTAAGCTATAAAATTATTGACTACAGGGGGAGTTTAAGTTTAGGATTACAGGATGCAGAATATAAGACATAAGAATATAAGGCATTAATATGTGCTTTATAAGTACTAATAAACTGCCAATATCCTACTAAAATGCATGCTAATAAGCAGCTAGTTAACAGTGAGAATTGGACCCTAAACTAAAGTAAATTGAAATCACACTGTGATCACTGGAACAAAAATGTGTACCTGTGATTTAAATGTGAACCTGTCCCAAATTAAAAGTCTACGAAACAAAACACAAACTTAAAATCATGCTGTTAAACAGATATGGAAATTGTTTAAAAAAAAATTAAAAACTTTAAAAAAGTTGATTAGTCAATCCATCTTCAGGCCATGCCAGCAAAAGTTATGGATTTTTCAACCATTTTGCCACAAATCATTTCCAGATTTCTTTAATTGGTTATTTCTGCTGTTGGTTTGCTTGGCCCTGATATTTGCTATAATTATAATTATCATCTATATTAATTATTGATTTTACCACTTTTAAGAGGGGTTTATGAAGAACAAAACACACCATACTCATGTTAAAATCATTGTAAATAGTGATTTAAACTAAACCTGTCTTTAAATAAGGACAATACACAACAATAAGTCCCAGATAACTCTCATCATCATAAAACCGTGGATGTTTTGTTTGTGTGCATTTGTGTCTACAGGAATACACCATGACAATATTTCTGCGGCAGAGTTGGAAAGATGACCGCTTGTCCTACAACCACACAAACAAAACTCTGGGCCTGGACAGCCGCTTCGTGGACAAACTCTGGGTACCAGACACGTTCATCGTGAACGCCAAATCAGCCTGGTTTCATGACGTCACTGTGGAGAACAAGCTCATCCGCCTGCAGCCGGACGGAGTCATTCTCTACAGCAGTCGGTACGTGTTTTAAAGGGTTAATTCACCCAAAAAGGAAAATTCTGTCAGTAATTCCTCTCCCTCATGTTGTTCCAACCCCGTAAGACTTTCGTTCATCTTCGGAACACGAATTAAGAAATTTGTGATTTAATCTGAGAGCTGGATCACTCCTCCATATGCTTCTGAGGGACTGAAACTTGTTCCCCCGAAAAGTTATTAAAGACATCGTAAAAATAGTCCACGTGACTACAGTGGCTCAATCTTCAGTTTATCAAGCGACGAGAATACTTTTTGTGCGCAAAAACAAATAAAAATAACGACTTTATTTAAACAATTCATTTCCATCTCTGTTGGCCTCTAGTCAGTTAACGTAGTGTGATAGTGTAGTGTGATAGTGTAGTGTGATAGCGTAGTGTGATAGCGTAGTGTGATAGTGTAGTGTGATAGTGTAGTGTGATAGCGTAGCGTGATAGCGTAGTGTGATAGTGTAGTGTGATAGCGTAGTGTGATAGTGTAGTGTGATAGTGTAGTGTGATAGCGTAGTGTGATAGCGTAGTGTGATAGTGTAGTGTGATAGTGTAGTGTGATAGCGTAGCGTGATAGCTTAGTGTGATAGCGTAGTGTGATAGCGTAGTGTGATAGCGTAGTGTGATAGTGTAGTGTGATAGCGTAGCGTGATAGCTTAGTGTGATAGTGTAGTGTGATAGCGTAGTGTGATAGTGTAGTGTGATAGTGTAGTGTGATAGCGTAGTGTGATAGCGTAGTGTGATAGTGTAGTGTGATAGTGTAGTGTGATAGCTTAGTGTGATAGTGTAGTGTGATAGCGTAGCGTGATAGCTTAGTGTGATAGTGTAGTGTGATAGCGTAGCGTGATAGCGTAGTGTGATAGCGTAGTGTGATAGCGTAGCGTGATAGCTTAGTGTGATAGTGTAGTGTGATAGCGTAGCGTGATAGCTTAGTGTGATAGCGTAGTGTGATAGCGTAGTGTGATAGTGTAGTGTGATAGTGTAGTGTGATAGCGTAGCGTGATAGCTTAGTGTGATAGTGTAGTGTGATAGCGTAGCGTGATAGCGTAGCGTGATAGCGTAGCGTGATAGCTTAGTGTGATAGTGTAGTGTGATAGCGTAGCGTGATAGCGTAGTGTGATAGCGTAGGGCTACGACACACGCAGGCTCACTATTGGCCGACGCTGGTCATGTGTGTGATGCGTGTGACGTACGACACCGAAGCGCTACACAGTTTTACTACGAGAACTATCTCGAGGCCGACCGAGATGGAAATGAATAGTTGAATAAAGTCGATATTTTAGTTTTTTTGCGCACAAAAAGTATTCTCGTCGCTTGATAAACTTAAGATTGAGCCACTGTAGTCACTAGGACTATTTTAACAATGTCTTTAACGACTTTTCGGGGGAACAAGTTTCAGTCCCTCAGAAGCCTATGGAGGAGTGATCCAGCTCTCAGATTTAATCACAAATATCTTAATTCGTGTTCCGAAGATGAACGACAGTATTACGGGGTTGGAACAACATGAGGGGGAGTAACAGAGTTTTCATTTTTGGGTGAATTAACCCTTTAAACCTCTCGCAAATAAATGTGTGCCTTTGTATTGGCAATTATGTAAAAGGAATTTGGGTGAAACAGTAAAGCTAGAATGTTGACAGATTACTGTAAATTGGAAGAAATCAAATCATTACATTTACATTTTTACAACTAGGGTTGGGTATCGTTTAGGGCTGTCACTTTACGTTTGCAAAAATTTACAGTTTCGAAAACGAAAATACCGTCTTTTTACCTTTTTTTTTACCTGTCTTTTTTAAAACGTGATTTTACCGTCCTTCTCTCGGAGCTCGTCACGATACGTCACACAGCGACCGCACTGACAAACACACACAACAACACATTATACTTCTGCATAATGTCTCTTTTTACAACACAAATGTGAATTCTGCCGGTATTCAGACAGTCTCATGCATATAGACACAGATTCGGGCTACAACCGCCTACGTATGCAAAATTTGTTTGACATTTCTAATGCTAAACACAGCCATGTTGAAGCCCACAGTAATGTTGTTACGTTATGTTATGGCAGTCCACTCTGCTTATTGTTTTTCGAGAATGTTGCACTCCTGTTTGTCATTGTGCACGAAACTTCACGCCAATAAATCCTCAGAAATATTGCAGACTTGTGCGTCTCAAGCGCCCTCTTTGCGCTCGTCCTAACGCCTGTTAGTTGTCCGTGGATTTGCCTATATTTGGTGTTGAAAATGGAAACGTCTGTAGACATGGAAAAATCAAATTTACAATCGATTCAATGAACACTTATGTCTCAAAAATCAAACAGGATTTTTTAACAAAAGTGACAGCCCTAGTATCGTTTTAATTTGATCGATTCCGATTCTTATCGATTCCGATTCTTATCGATTCCTAATTAAAACCTTAGATATCATTCAGATTTAGTCTTATTGCAAAACATTTAGGCAAAAGAACACTTACACAAGGAACGTTTAAAAATACCATAGAAAAACAACTAGCCTGACTAATATAAATGTAAAGTAAACTCTGTAACACTCTGTAATAAAAAAAAGAACGAATAAAAAATTAGCAATCGCAACAAATAGATACAACTGAGCAAAAATACAATTCAAATAAACTTTTTAAAAGATTTTCAGGTATTCAGGTACAGAATCTATAATCAAATATAAAATCAAATACTTTAAAACTAAAACTCAAAAAACTTTATAAATAAAATATATATTACAAATATAGTTACAAAAGTTAATCAGTCAAGAACGAGGGAATTTTTCCTTTGTCTTTTGTTGTTAGATTAGTGTTATTATAGAGACGCTGCAGGAATATTAGTGCTGTCACTTTAAGAGCTGCACGGATCCAATACACTGATACACGTGTGATTTTAAATCACATTAAAATCCCTTTCTTTGGATATGTGGACAGCACAGAAAACAGCGTCTCACGTTTGAATGGTTTAAAGTCATTTTTAAATGCTAACAAAGGAATCCATGAGAAGATTCGAAACTCCATAAGTATCCGATTCCTGACCCTAATTACAACAGTAAAGTGATCTGGTCATTATTTTATTCAAAATAAGTCTGCCTATCCACCTAACTGCTTAATATATAATTACATAAAGGCCACCACTGGACTATTTGGATACATTTGACAAGCTTCTTAACAGATGATCACAGAGTGTTTTCACTCTCTCAGGGTTGCCAACTCTTACACATCTGGCGTGACAGTCACGCATTCAGCCTCAATCTCACGCTCTCACGCTCGACAAAGAAATCTCACGCTAAATGAGACATTCTTCTGTGCTGTATTTTTTTTTCCTCATGTGCGCTAATTTCCGAATTACTAAACAAGTTCAGGCTCTTAACCACAGATTGGACCACTGCTGTGTCTAATGCCTTTCTCTGATAGTCGATTCGCTGGAAACATTTGTCGTTGAACATTGTCCGTGACCGTAATTTACCCTTTTCACACACGCGCTCACGGCACACATCTTTCTCAAGCAGAAAAAAATCGTGAGTCAAAGAGGACACTGACACCGACAGACAAGACAGAGAAAGTTATAGGCTACTTTTGATATGGAACAAATTCTCTGCTCTCATATTCTGTCAATATTTTTATGAGATTCAAACAATAAATACAGTTTTTGGTGCTTTTAAATGTGACAGACCGCTGTAGCGCTTCAGCTCAAACAGCACGTGATACAGTACAACTTCATCATCATCACCCCCCCCCCCTCAACAAATCTCACTCCAAGCAAAACTCAAAAGTTGGCAACCCTGGTGTTTTATTCACCTGATTCATATTTGAAATGTGTATCATGATTTTTTTCCTTTCAGAATTACATCTACAGTGGCATGTGACATGGACCTCACCAAATACCCCATGGATGAACAGGAATGCATGCTAGACTTGGAAAGCTGTAAGTACGGGGAAAACTTATATCTGGCATCTCTTGTCTTCATTTACGATTGTTTATTAAAAAAATTATAGTCATAAAAGCAATTACTAAAGGCTTAAATGATTAGTTCACTTTTTAAAAAACTTTTGCTGATAATTTACATGTCATCCAAGATGTCCATGTCTTTCTTTCTTCAGTCGAAAAGAAATGAAGGTTTTTGATGAAAACATTCCAGGATTTTTCTTTTTCTTTTTGTGCCTCCAACAAGAGCTTTCCATCTTCTTTCTGATATGAATGGTGTGTGTAAAACACTTGAGTTTTGTCTCAGATTTTTTCAGCGTCTAGAACACAACTAAATGCTTTTTCAAGCGTCTCCATACTTGAAAAAACGCAGAAAACTAAGTTTAAAAACAGAATGACTAAATATTTACGTACATATTTACAGCGGGTCTATTCCCACAGGGATCAGTATTAACTGAGGTCTTTTTTCCAGACCTTTTTTACTGAAGGTAAAAGCCGCCGATGCACATTGGGACGGGACTAAAATCACAGTAATTATTACTTTACCCCACCTCTCCATGTTAGACTAGTCCCGTCTGAATAGGGCTTAAGATGATAAAACAGCGCTGCGTTTCCCCACGTACACATGAACAGAAGAAGCAGAGGCGTCTGTGGAATAATAAAAGCTCCATTGCTCTCTGTCACGTCTTGGTTTTGTCATTGTCATGTTTCTGTGTCTTGTCATGTGATTCCCTGTTTGTCATGTGATTCCCTGTTTGTCATGTGATCCTGCCATGTGTCTTGTCATTGGTTCATTGTTTCATTGTTCAGGGGTGTCCCTTGTCTTGTCATTAGTCTTGTGTGTATTTAAGCCCTCATGTTTGCCATGTGTCTTTGTCAAGTTTTGTTCCACTGTACGGTAAGCGTCGTGTTCGTGTTCGTGTTCAGCTTTTGTTTTATGATCTTGTTCAATTTATAAATAAACTGGACTGGTTCTCATCTACACTTGCCTCCAGTGGATCCATTACACTCTGGAGCTCGTCTCTCATTAGCAATCGCTCCAGCGGCCTCGTTTCGCTACAACGGCTTTCGTAACGTTAATAAATCTTTAATATATTACCGGTCATCCATGAAGAGGATTTCTGCCCGAGTCCGAAGACAACAACTCCCATGATTCAGAAAATCAAGGCGTCAACAAGCTACGCCTTTGTTTTGAATAAACGACCTCTAGTGGCGAAAAATTACATAGTGTACCTTTATCTGCACTTAGATCCTCATGCCCTTCTCTTGTGCCACACGTTACATTACATTTCGACTTTGAGCTAAATGATCATGCAAGTCCACAACTGCAAAACATATCCCTGTGCAAAAAACAACAACATGATAATCATGCTTTTGACTAACTAAAATTTTATGTTTTCTAGTGACATATTCCTTTCTATCCTGTTCTCATATGAACATAACCTAACTAACTGAAGTGTCATGTGCGAACTGCAAACTGTATATATGCAAACTGAGATGTGTTTTTTCCTCCTGATGTTGGGTTTGCAGACGGCTACTCTTCAGAAGACATTGTGTATCACTGGTCAGAGAGTCAAACACTCATCCATGGACTGGACAAACTGGAGCTGTCCCAGTTCACCATCACTGATTATCGCTTTGTCACGGAGCTGTTGAACTTTAAATCCGGTGAGGCTGTTCATCAACACTGTCTGATATATCTGATTTCACTAAACTCTACCAGTATATTATTTGCTAATGCTGTGGCAACAGTTGTTGTCATTTCAATGGTTTTAATCAGTTTTGTTTACTCAAAAGCTATCACATATTTTAAAGACAAGTATTGTCCTTCTTGAAACAGCGGGGAGATTTCCACGTCTCAGCTTACGATTCGAACTAAGACGAAACCGGGGAGTTTACATCATCCAGTCCTACATGCCCTCCATCCTACTGGTCGCCATGTCATGGGTTTCATTCTGGATCAGCCAATCAGCTGTGCCAGCAAGAGTGTCTTTAGGTCAGTGTTTCAGTGTTTACTCTGTGACCGTTCTCAAGGTCTTAATGTTAAACAGACATTTTTCCTGTAACATTAATGGAATATTCATTCAATGACAATATCAGGTCTTTAACCCTCTGGTGTTCTTCGTTTTCCAGTCACACTCAAGACCTTCGCGGTCAAAAGTGACCGGACCCCTGAAATCAATTTTATTTTTTTTTCAGTAAAATCAATGAAATTTATTTTTGTTCAATAATATTTTTTCTTTCTTTTTTTGGTGTTTTGGGAGAATTTTATGAAAATAATTAATATTTATGCAATAATTATGATCAATTTTTTCCCATTGAATATAATAGAAAATTTATATATATATATTATTTTTATTATTTTTTAATTAATGCTGTATTTCAGGTTAAAGTGGATCCTTGGCCTATAGAAAACATTTTTTTAAATCATATTGGAGCCATCTGGTGGATGTAGTGAGCATAATTATCATGCAATATCATATTTTAACCACTAGATGGATTTACAGCCACTGTATAAAGGCTTGTGAATTCTAGTTGTTTTTGCACATATTTGCCTATTTTTTTCAGGTTGTGGATTTTAATTTATAATAAGTGATTCTCAAAGACTATTTTTGTCAAGTTTTTTGTTTGTTTGGTTGTTTTATTTTATTTTTAAAAAATAAAATAAAAATTATATTATTTTCGCATAGACATGAAAATCACTATCCAAACTTAAATGGTTGTAATTCAAGAATGCTTTGGAATATAGACCTATGGTTGGTCTTGTTTTAAAGAAGACATTTGCCAGATTATTGTAGAAGTGAAATAAATTACGAAAGTGAAACAGAAAAAAAGTTATGAAAGTTTGAGTTAATGAAAATGAACAATGTAAAAATTTAATTATTTATATTTTATATAAAATATATATATTACAAAATATATTTTACTCTAAAACTGCAAGAAAATGAAAGCCAAAAATCTTAAGAAGTTGTGTTCCAAATTTTAGGTTGATATCTCAAAAAATAAGCTTTCAGTCAAGATTTTATTTTGGCTCATACCAAACTTTTTCACTAGATGCATGGAACGCCAAGCTTCCTTACTGACCATATAAGGGCGCCTCCATTTTCATATATGTTTTGAGTGATCTGAACCATGTATTTCCATAATTTTCATACAATTTATGAAGTAGAGATCCTATTCAGAAGTAGTATGGGTGGTTTGACAGTATTTGATTTGAATTCAACCTCTAATAAACTCATCAAAAGAGCACATATGTGCTGCAATAGGCCTGGAGGTTATTAGGGAAGAATTCCATCATTTGATCTTACACTGTGTTTGTGTGTGTGTGTGTGTGTTCAAGAGAGAGAGACATAGTGTGTGACCTTTGCATTTTGGACCCAATGTCTCCCCTTTATTTGATTCATTGATTTGATTTCACATATTCTCACATTTCTCTGTTACAGTTTCACCAGTCTCATATTTCCCTATGTGTGTGTGTGTGTGTGTGTGTGTGTGTGTGAGCATGTCTATTTTGCAACCTTGATGGCTTACAGTCTCATGCTTTCATATCTGTGTGCTTTTTATTCCTTACATTGATGAATAATTGCTTTTATTTCACACATTTCCCAAAATTAGCTTTTGCAATGACACACGTTCATTTGTGTGTGCGTGTGTTTTTGTGTGTATAAGTGTGTGTGTGTGTGAGTGTATTTGTCTGTTTTGCACTATTGATGTTTTAGAGATTCACCCCTTCACTGTGTTATGCTTTTTTTCTGCATCGTGGCTTTTTTGTAGATTGTACGCACAAAAAAACTCTGTATTTTCATATTTTTGCATTTTTCCCATTCATTTCCTATGGCCGGTCATTTTTGACCGAAGGCCATGAGTGTGACTATTTTTTTTACGACCACTTAGACTTTTCAAATCATGTCCCCAATTTTTTTCTGTGTTCATATACTAAGTACCATAAAAGTCACCAAGTTTCGTACCATTCCGATGAAGCTACGATTTTTAAAAAAAATTTATTTAAAGAATTCCGGTCGGAAACGACCGAAGAACACCAGAGGGTAATGTAAGGAAGCTTGTTTTAGCCACAGAATAAAAAATCTAAAAGGTAATTGCGACTTTTTATTTCACAATTCTGACTTTTTATCTCAGAATTGCGTGATATAAAGTGAGAATTGCGTGATATAAAGTCAGAATTGCGTGATATTAAGTCAGAATTGCGTGATATTAAGTCAGAATTGCGTGATATTAAGTCAGAATTGCGTGATATTAAGTCAGAATTGCGTGATATTAAGTCAGAATTGCGTGATATTAAGTCAGAATTGCGTGATATTAAGTCAGAATTGCGTGATATTAAGTCAGAATTGCGTGATATTAAGTCAGAATTGCGTGATATTAAGTCAGAATTGCGTGATATTAAGTCAGAATTGCGTGATATTAAGTCAGAATTGCGTGATATTAAGTCAGAATTGCGTGATATTAAGTCAGAATTGCGTGATATTAAGTCAGAATTGCGTGATATTAAGTCAGAATTGCGTGATATTAAGTCAGAATTGCGTGATATTAAGTCAGAATTGCGTGATATTAAGTCAGAATTGCGTGATATTAAGTCAGAATTGCGTGATATTAAGTCAGAATTGCGTGATATTAAGTCAGAATTGCGTGATATTAAGTCAGAATTGCGTGATATTAAGTCAGAATTGCGTGATATAAACATGCATTTCAGAAAAAAAGTCAGAATTGGGAGTTTATTGATTCGCGCAATTCTGACTTCATATCTTGTAATTCTGACTTTATAGCGCAATTCTGACTTTATAACGCAATTCTGACTTTGTTCAATTCTGACTGAAATCGCAATTATCTTTTAAAATGTTTTATTCTGTGGTGGAATCAAGCTTCCATAATGTTCTCAAAATGTTGGCACAAAACATTATATGTTTTTTTTTATCGTTTTAGTTAGGAGTTCATCTAACATTTAGCACTTTTAGCATAGCTTAGCATAGAACATTGAATCTGATTAGACCGTTAGCATCTCTCTCAAAAAAATGACCAAAGAATTTCAATATTTTTCCTATTTAAAACTTGCCTCTTCTGTAGTTACATCGTGTACTAAGACCGACGGGTAATGAATAGATGTAATTTTCTAGGACAATATGGCTAGGAACTATACTCTCATTCCAGCGTAATAATCAAGGAGCTTTGCTGCCGTACCATGGGTGAGCAGCGCAATGATATTACGCACCGCCTGAAACTTAGTGCCGGTCACGTTGGAAGTTATATAGCTGGGGACTTTTTTCAGGCACTGCGTTATATCATTGCGCCAAAGTCAATTAAAACTCTGTGGTAATTTTTTTGAGAGAGATGCTAACGGTCTAATTAGATTCAATGATCTATGCTAAGCTATGCTAAAAGTGCTACCGCCAGACCCGGAGATCGGCTGAATGGATTAGAAAACGGTAAAACTGTTTAACTCTAGGGGAGATGGAAAATGAGCCTTTTTCCAAAAAAAGTGGAGTGTTCCTTTAAATGAAAACATTGAACACAATCACACACACAAATGAACCTGATGAGTTAAATGAATATTGGTGTTCCGTGTGTCGTAGGAATCACGACGGTGCTCACCATGACAACACTGATGGTCAGTGCTCGTTCATCACTGCCCCGCGCTTCTGCCATCAAAGCTCTGGACGTGTATTTCTGGATCTGCTACGTCTTCGTCTTCGCTGCCTTGATCGAATACGCTTTTGCTCACTATAACGCAGACTACAGCAAGAAGGAGAAAGCCAAAGTCAAGACGAATAAGAGCTCAGAGGTACAATAAAATAAATGAGAAGTGTGAAACTCTGTACTAACTGTACGCTATAATTGACCCATCTCAGAACACCAAGGGCCAGATTTACCAACAACCTTCTTTTGGTGTTAAAAAAACGACTGTCAAGATTTACCTAAGACTTACAGGGTTAGTTTTGCGGCTGACCTTACCGCATATGTATTTGTAGGAGTTTCCCTTTAAACTGACGCGTTCGACAGCCATAATTGTAATCGTTTCCAAGTCAAGATGAAAGGCCAAAATATTCAAGTTTAGAGTTGAATAGAGTTCAAAATTAATTCCTATCTATGACTTTTTTTGACGACTCATAAATTGTTTTAAAACGTGCCTTTTCCCCTCATCTTCTTTTGTAGTCCATGGTGAAAAATGGAAAGCAGGCCATGGTTCTCTTCTCTCTGTCTGTGGCTGGCATGAACCAGGGCCTCCTGATCTCGAACCGGCAGAGCAGGAGCCAGCGGCCCACGGACCCTCCCGGAGAACCGCACGAGGAGACCGAGGGTCGTGGATCTCAATCCCGTCGGGCTCAGAAGGAAAGCAGAGAAGAGAAGAAATGCTGCAAGTGCAAACCCATTGACGCCGACACCATCGACATCTACGCTCGTGCCGTCTTCCCTTTCACCTTCGCTGTGGTCAATGTCATCTACTGGGTGGCATACACGATGTAATAATTCATAAAAGTTTGAGTTCTGCATGTATTTAAATCAATGAACCAATCAACATCATTATAAGATTAGAATATCTGGATTATTAAAATAAGAATCATTTGAATCAATGCTTATCAATATAACGATAGCTTTAAGAATATGTTAAATGCATTATGTTGAATGAAATTCTATAGATTTTAAACATTTTAAAAAGACTGATACATTCCTCTCTTTGATGCTTTACAATGACATTTGCTCATTGCATTATTTGCTTTTTCGTAATATTTGCACCAGAATAGCCTTCTAGCATGAAGGAACTAAAGCTCAACTTTATTGAATGACTCAATCTGACCTTCTCTTGTTGTTGCAGTGGAAGACATTACTATTAAAAATGACAAACGATGTTGTGCTAAAAAAAAAAACGAGCAGTCGAAATTAACAGTAATATTTTAGTATGCAGTCTCTTACATTGTGTTTAAAAATTTGCCATTACTACTAATGTTGTTGAAAAATATTTCCTGATTCATGGAAACCCACAAGTAATGTTGTTATGCATGAGAGTTTGTATCGCTGATGAAGGTAGTGATGTTATTCTGGCAATTTATCCCTCTTTTAAAACTTTTCTCTATATTTTGCATTTTCTTTTGTCAGAGGCAGCTTCTAAAGCTGCTTTTCTTCTAAAATTATGCCGCAGCAAAATTTGCCATTGTCATGACAATCAGCACACATTGTTTTTGTGCATGAAAACAAAGACATGTGATTTTTTGTTTCCTTACATTTTGATTTATTTGTTAGTACATTAATGCCATGTGGCATTACCAAGGCCTCCGTACCGTAGGGAAATGACATGATTAATGTCCTTAGGGACAAATTTGATAAATAAAACTGTTCTTGCCACCAAATATCTTGAGATTGTATTAAGAAATGCACGTCTTTAATTGGAAAATTCTACAATATTTGAATGATCACACTAACGGATGTGCTCCTTGTAACTCTGAAAACTATGAACACTGCACTCTGTTATCAGTCACATGACTGGCTCAGACCTGTAGGGAAAAACATCATGTCACCACCAGGTCATTTTCCATCTGTTTCAAGCCATAAATATTTACTGCTGCAGTATTTCAACCAATAAAAATAATATAAAACGCTTAAAGTCGGCATGACTTATTCCGGCATGACTTATACTATTGCACGTTGCACTTTTAACGGTTAAGTGTTTTCTTTATAATGGTTTTATTCGCTAAACGAGAAAATGTGCATTACGCTTATATTTTGGGTTCATCTGCCTGCCTCATCAATAAGTTATATTTTGAATTTGTTCTTTTAATATCACTGTCTTTCTACACTAGTACTTAGTTCCCTATCAGGAACATCGAGCTGCGTGAAAACGCTGCGGGAACGCTTCTAGCGTTGTGCGTCTTGAAGCATAGTATGGAATCAGCCAACGGCGAGACGGAACGTCACGAGTGACGTCATCGACCAGGAAACTATAAAGCACACCCATGAACACAATGGCGACAGCTTCTGTTGTCTTCAGCAAGCGATTTGTGTGTGAATCTGTCCCAGTGTTTTTGTCTGTCTTTAGTGATTGCTAGGCAGGAGTTTTTCACTTAAAAAAAAAAAAAAAGGCTATATATATGTATTCACATATCTAAGCGAGCAGCATTACAGAAAGTGTGTGTTCCCCCCTGTACTCGTTATTTCACGGGTGGGGATTCACACGATCTGTGTGTTGTTTGTTTGGGAGTACAGCATGCCCGGTCAGCTCTCGAGGGGGCTGATTGTGAGCATTGCGAGCGTTTTCCAATAAGAACGCTCTGCTCCCGCCGATCACTCTTTGAGGAGAGTGGTTCGGCTCGCGCTCCCCGCGGCTCGGGTCCCGCGTCTGTCGAGGCAGCGCGGCGGCGCGTGTCGTGGGGATCGCGGGTGAATCTGACAGCGGGGTTTGAGACGGGCCTCGCCCTATCTCAGCCTTTAACTGTTAGATTCAGTGCCTCAGTTTAGGGTTGGAAGCACGCTCTGCGGTTTCTTCTGCCCAGGCTGTGGCATTAATATTGCAACTATCCAGTTCTGAGGAGCTGAATGTTGTTGGTATTAAAAATATAATAATAATAATATTATATAAACTATAAAATAAGGGGATTATGATATATATGATATATGATATATTCCCCTGAACAGAAATAAATGAGGAGCTTATGGAGGTGCTTACTCATGCTGTAGAAAAATTAAACATTGAGTGGTCAGCAGTTTGGCAGGAGTTTTTTATATAAAAATATTGTATAAACTATGTTTGCCTTCCCGAGTGCAACCTCCACGACGGTGCCTGCCATTTTTCCGGATCTCCACACCGAGGTGTCGAAGTCCTGGAAGAAAACGATTTCATACTGTATTTTTAGCCCTCAGATCTCTACAAAAATATTTTTATATTGCTGAGGCTTATTTACGGTTATGAGGCGATGCCTAGAAAAACTGGAGAGACGCCTACTGCCATCTCTCCGCTGAAACGAATTCGTCTTTTAGGCACCGGCATTTAAAGACAGGGACTGATGGGCGGGTCAGTCCTGGCTGTCGATAAGCTCCTCGCATGGGCGCAATAAAATCAGAGCGTCGCGTCTTGTGCTCCCCCTGCAAAATAGTGGAACCAGACGCGACACTCTCAGATGAAGTTTTCGGGGGTTAAACTGATCTGAGGACAGTCATTATAGCCAGTCATTATAGCTCACGGTGCCCTCAGGGGTCCCTTCTGCCAACCCCGCCTTCGCGTCGGGGCGTAGACGGGGCCAGCGAGCGCTTCCCGAGGGACGCTCGCCCCCTCTACAGAGTGTCGCGTCTTGTGCTCCCCCTGCAGTGGGACCAGGCGTGACACTCTCAACCGAGGTCTTCTGGCCATAAGACTGATCTGAGGACAGTCATTATGGCCAAGAAGGCTTCGTCTAAGAAGTCCTGACGCCACTGGCGTCAGGATGCTGAGGGTGGTCCCTACCGTGAGAGAAAGGTGTTCACCGCATCAGACGGTGCCCATTTTCTCCCGGTACCCTCAGGGGTCCCTTCTGCCAACCCCGCCTTCGTGTCGGGGCGTAGACGGGCCCAGCGAGCGCTTCCCGAGGGACGCTCGCCCCCTCTGAGGAGGGGTTTAGAGCAGTCAAACCAGTTGTTTCCTGCCGGTGCGCCGTTACAGGGCGCTGTGTTTGCTGCTCAGAATATTCCAGAGGCCAGTCTCGAGAGGCTGGTACCCTTTGTAGATTTTCTGGCGGAGTGTCCAAAAGTATCTCAGTGGGTCCTGCATTCGATAGAGAAAGGTTATGATATTAGGTCTCGTCCTCCTCGATTCAGCGGGGTCCTGCCCACAGTGGTGGGCCCCGAGCAGGCTCTGGTAATGGGACAAGAGGTGAAAACGCTCCTTCAGAAGGAGGCTATAGAACGGGTTCCTCCTCCCAGCAAGGAGTCTGGTTATTACAGCCGATATTTCATCGTTCCAAAGAAGGATGGTGGGGTTGCGTCCAATTTTAGATCTGCGCCCGTTAAGTCGCTCAGTAGCAAGCTCTGGTTCAAGAGGCTCACTCTGAAGCAGATCGTGTCACAAATCAGATCCGAGGACTGGTCTGTCACGATAGATCTGAAGGACGCGTATTTCCATATCTCCATCCTTTCGCAACACAGGAAGTCCTGAGGTTCGCTTTCGGGGGCGAAGCGTACCAATATTATGTTCTTCCGTTCGGTCTAGCTTTATCTCCCCGCACGTTCACGAAGTGGCGGCTCGGCATCGAGATGTCGTCCTCGCGCACTTCAAGAAATTGGGGTTGAGGCTGAATGCCAAGAAGAGTGTGTTATCTCCATCTCAGAGAACCTCTTTCTGGGGTCAGCCACAAAACAAGTGAAGCTAGGCCAGTTGCTCACTGTAAAGCAGTTCCAGAGATTGCTGGGTCTCATGGCAGCAGCGTCTAAGGTTATACCTTGCAGCCTGCTGTACACGAGACTATTACAGTGGTGGCTCAGAACCAAGGGGTTCTCCCTGAGGGGAAACCCCCTCCGCATGATCAAAGTTACATGGCGTTGCCTCCGTGCTCTGGTCATTTGGAGGGATCCTTGGTTTCTGTCCCAGGGACCTGTGCTGGGAGCTCTTTGTCGTTGTGTAACGCTAACGACAGATGCTTCCCTCACAGGCTGGGGGGTGATCATGAGTGGTCACCCAGCCCAGGGTCTGTGGCAGGACTATCATCGATTATGGCATATAAATTGTCTAGAGATGTTGGCAGTGTTTCAGGCTCTGAAACACTTCCTACCAGACCTCAGAGGTCATCATGTTCTTGTCTGGTCCGACAACACATCGGTGGTCTCTTACATAAACCATCAGGGGGGTCTGCGCTCTCGCCCGTTATACAATCTGGCTCGCCAGATCCTTCTATGGTCCCAGGGGAAGCTCCTCTCTTTGAGGGCGATTTATCTCCCGGGGTATTTAAATCAGGGAGCGGACATCCTGTCGAGGCAGGGGCCGAGGCCCGGGGAATGGAGACTCCACCCGAGGTGGTGGAGCTCCTTCAGATGCAGTGCGGTCGTGCCGAGGTAGACCTATTTGCGTCCAGGGAGACATCACACTGTCCACTGTGGTTCTCTCTCAGTCATCCAGCCCCGCGGGGTTGGACGCTATGGTACAGCCGTGGCCGAGGTCACGTCTGTACGCCTTTCCCCCGATTGCTCTGCTCCCAGGAGTTCTGGAGAGGGTTCGCCGGGACGGGGTCAGTCTACTATTGGTAGCCCCGTACTGGCCGGCCCGAGTTTGGTTTGCGGACCTTATATCTCTCCTAGACGGTTCTCCTCTGGAGATTCCGATCAGGAGGGACCTTCTCTCTCAGGCGAGCGGGTTGATTTATCACCCCCGCCCAGAGTTGTGGAAGCTATGGACTTGGCCTCTGAGGGGGCCCAGCTCGTAGGTGCTGGTCTCTCAACCGAGGTTGTTGAGACCATCCTTCACTCCAGAGCTCCTTCCACGAGGAAGTTATACGCCTTGAAGTGGAGGCTCTTCACTTCTTGGTGTGGAGAACACCTGTTGGACCCAGTTAACTGCCCAGTGGGTGCAGTGCTGGAGTTCCTGCAGGAGCGTTTCTCCTCAGGGTTATCCCCCTCCACACTAAAGGTGTATGTGGTGGCACTTGCTGCTTACCATGTCCCTTTCAGTGGAGTCTCTTTGGGGAGACACCCGTTTATAACTCGTTTCCTCCGTGGTACTTTGAGGCTGAGGCCTGTAGTCCGCACGAGGGTGCCAGCGTGGGACTTGGCCATCGTTCTAGAAGGTCTTTCCCTAGCTCCTTTTGAGCCTATTGAAGAAGTTTCTGAAAAGTTTGTTACTTTAAAGACTATTTTTCTTCTTGCAATTTCTTCTCTTAAGAGAATCGGAGATATTCAGGCTCTCTCGGTTGCTCCTTCGTGTTTGGAATTTGCGCCTGGGATGGTGAAGGCTTTTCTCCACCCCAGGCCAGGTTATGTCCCTAAGGTCCCTACCAATGTGGCCAGACCTATAGTTCTGCAGGCCTTCTGTCCTCCTCCTTTTACATCGTCAGATCAGGAAAAACTTAATCTGCTCTGCCCTGTCCGGGCTCTAGATACTTATGTCCACAGAGCTGCCCTGTGGAGGAAATCAGAACAGTTGTTTGTTTGTTGACCCCACCTAAGAAGGGGTCTCCAGTGTCTAAGCAGAGGATGAGCAAGTGGGTGGTCGAGGCCATCTCACTTGCTTATGAGTCGGCTGGTCAGCCTTCACCTTTGACTGTCCAAGCTCACTCTACCAGGAGTATGGCGGCTTCCAAAGCCTTATTGTCAGGAGTTTCTCTTCATGACGTGTGTGATGCGGCGGGCTGGTCCTCACCGCATACTTTCGTCAGGTTTTATGACCTAGACCTTAGCTCCACCCCTGGGGCGCAGGTGCTTTCGGCTGAATTTAATCCGTGATTCACACAGTCGGTCACTTGCTCTTATGGCGACGTGGGTATTAGCGTTCCCGCAGCGTTTTCACGCAGCTCGATGTTCCTGATAGGGAACGTCCCGGGTTACGTATGTAACCCTAGTTCCCTGAAGGAACGAGACGCTGCGTGTCGTTGCCATACTCCCAGCATTCCCTTGATCGACTTGCTTCAGACTTTTCCAGAAGCTGTCGCCATTGTGTTCATGGGTGTGCTTTATAGTTTCCTGGTCGATGACGTCACTCGTGACGTTCCGTCTCGCCGTTGGCTGATTCCATACTATGCTTCAAGACGCACAACGCTAGAAGCGTTCCCGCAGCGTTTTCACGCAGCGTCTCGTTCCTTCAGGGAACTAGGGTTACATACGTAACCCGGGACGTTTACCAACCTGGTGAAAATGACTGGAGGGAAATGGAGGAAAGCTCTGTTTTGGGTCTAAAAGGGTGTGTGACGTCAAATGAAAACTAACTAGTGTGGTGTCTCTGATATCACATCCGACCCAGAGAATTTAGTTATTACCCTAATTAAACACACCAGAACCAGGTAATCAAGGTTATCAGGATTACTTGATAATAACAGGCAAGTGTGTTTGATCAGGATTAGAAGCCAAGTCACCTTTATTCATGTGGCACTTTATACAATATTGTTTCAAATCAGCTTTACGGTGATAAACAAGAAAATAACGATTCAATGGTTGAATACAATTGGTCTAAAAAAAGACCAAAAAAAAAAAAAAGACAATATTAAACAATTATTATTTAATTAAAATCAGTTCAATGTTGATTCATTTCAGTTCAATAACTGTGTAAAGTACATAAATTATGAAAGGAGTTAAATTCAGCTCTGTAGAAAACAGTGATGTCATCCTCCAACTAAGTTGTTCTCATCCAACAGTGTCGGTGGGGTCAAATCAGTAATATCTCTGAATATTAAGTGTCCCCAACTAAGCAAGCCAGAGGTGACAGTGGCAAGGAACCAAAACTGAGAAGAAATGGAGAAAAAGGTCGCTGGTCTCTGTTGACATTCAGGGCTGCAATGAGGTCATATAGGCTCAGGTCCACCATCCGATCTGATATGACCCGGATCTGGTTGACTACAGTAACCTCGGGATAAGGATGAGACAGACAGATTATTATTAGCGTAGATGCCATTATTTTTACGATGTAACAACAAGTACATCAGGTGTTATGGGAAGTACTCCATACTGAACTTTTGATAAGACATCTCTTCATTTACTGCTACAAACTGATAATGGTCAGATAAGTATGATTTGAACCATGCCAATGCAATTCCACTAATGCCAACTAAATTTAGCTTCCACTGTTACGCTAATTATATTTAGCCCTATATTTCTTTGTGTCCTGACGAAAAATACCAATTCACAAAATTAACAGAATGCATAGCTGATATAAAAAATTGGATGACTAATAATTAGCTACTACTTAATTCCCAAAAAAGCAGAGGTTTTAAATTATTGGACCATAAAAAACCTCTGCAAGTAATAACCTAGATTAGAATATTGTGCAACTATTGATGGCTGCTCTGTCAAGTCTTCGTCGTCGGTTAGGAACCTGGGTGTGCTCTTTGGTTTGATTCATTTGAAACCCACGTTTCTAGCATCTGTAAAACCGCATTCATCCACCTTAAAAATATATCTAAATTACGGAATATGCTCTCAATGACAAATGCAGAACAGTTCATGCATTCATTGTCACAGTGTCTGGTTGTGTTCCTTGTTGTCCACTAGAGGTCCTCTGTTCACCAGGTGCCAGTCACATTTCGAACTACAGTCCTTGTCTGTTCTCATTACTGTTCATTGCACCCAGCTCACTCATTATGATTGTTTGTCTGTGTATAAGTACCCTGCATGTTTAGTGTTTGTCACGGAGTCCTTGTGTTTATTGTCACACCACTTCTGAGGTCTGTTTTCTCGCTTGTTCTTGTTTTGGTGTTTGGATTGATTATTTGAATTTTGACCCCTGCCTGGATGACTACGATTTTGGATTACCATAAATAAAAGACATACTGCTTTTGGATCTACTTTCCCTGTTTCCTGTGTGTGTATTGTGACATTCATGACCTTAAGGCTAGATTATTGTAATGCTCTACTGGGTGGCTGCCCTGCATGCTTAATAAACAAACTCAAACTCCAAAACGCAGTATGGAGAACCTCAAGGCTCAGTTCTAGGACCGTTGCTTTTCACTCTGTACATGCTACCCTTGGGAGATATCATTAGGAAGCATGGGATTAGTTTTCACTGATACTCAGCTCTATATTTCTTTGGTATGTCCTTTGAGCAGGGCTTTCTCATGGATTCTGGTCTCTCATCAGAGGTTACAGACCATCCTGAAAGTGAGAGCTCCCTCTATGAAGAGACTGAAGGCTGTTTGTGTCCTGTTGGTTTAGTACTGGTGTTTCTTCAGAAGCATTTTTCTGAAGGCGTGCTAATCTTAAGGTGTATGTTGGAGCAATTGCTTTTGAACATGTACCAATTGAGGGTGTTTTGTGTGCTGGTTTTTATTTTGGTCATTTAAAACTGTTGTTTAGCATTTTAGAGATTAACAAAGTTATACTTTATTTCAATAGTCCACTTTAGACATTCTACTAACTATAAGTAACTTTGCAACTACATGTCAACTAAATCTCAGATTATTAATAGACTGTTAGGGTTCAGGTTAGTAGAATAAGTAGACATGTAGTTTAAATATTACTTAAAGTCAGTAGAATGTCTAAAGGGGACCATCAAAATAAAGTGTTACCATTAACAATCTTAATTTTAGTGATTTACATTGAACTGTGGGCTATTTAACTCTTAATTGTTTTGCCATTGAATAGAAAGTTTTTCAAATTTTCAAGAATACAATTATTTTTGTTGAATGATATCTTTTAAGAAATTTTAACATTCAAAATGAGTTGGTTAGGCCACTTTAGAGCATTAAAGATTGTTTCTACTGTACCTGACATGGGTTCAACTGTCTGGGATAAAAGTAATTACTGTTTGTGGAAAATATTAACTAGGTATGTATTATTGATAATAATTTCTTTAGTAGGCAAACAAATTAACTATCACATGAAAAAAGTACATGTTTTGTGTGGTAATGTATAAAGCAAAAAAAGTTGTCCAAACTGTACTCTGTCTCTACTCTAAATTGTAACCAGACGGCTGTGTAAATGTACAATATACATTAATATTGTCTAATATTGTAATGTATGCCTTTCAAGGTAGGCCTACTCAAGGACACTGTACAAATTGGTAAAAACAAAGAAATACAAAGAACTACTAAAACACAATGCAGCTAAATCCTTGATTGAATTCACTGATACTAGTACGAACAGTAGAATCAGATTGGGAGATAGATTACATAGAGGAAACATAAGCACCCTCAAAGGGCAAACAGGAGTATACTAAGAAGAAGAAGAAGAAGAAGAAAAAAAAAAAGATTGTGTAAATTGAAATCAAGGGGCTGACAGAAAAGCTAAACTAAAAATATATGTTTTTAGCTTAGTTTTAAAAATGGATATACTGTGCTTTGGCGCATCTCAAGCGGCCTGTCACTCATGGAGCGAAGCCGAGATGCAACAGAATGCATGCTAAATTAACCTTCCATGGTGTGTGTATATTTAACCTGAATAATAGAACATATAGATTAGAATTTCACAGGATTTTTTCCATTATAGATCGCTTATTTGTGAAATGCTATAGGCTAGGCTAGAAATCCCACATTGATAATATCAGAACAAGTTAGTCGATGTTAGTTGAACCTTCCTGTGGGGAGGGCTGTTTAAACTTACGTAATGTGTTGTTTTATGGCCGAGAGTGCAAAGCACAGGGGAAGGCGCGGACAGATTATCAAGCACAGCGCTGAATAGCATTGAGTAGAAGTGCTGAGTGCATTTTGAGGAACGCTGCTAAAAACAATCAAGAAAAGACAGGATTAAGAGTTAAGAAAACTAAAACACTTTCTCCCCATAATGGAAATCCCTGACATGGATTCAGTAAGTAAATAATTCTCTTTCAAATGTTTTATGATAGTATAAGAAATTATTATGTCTGTTTAATACCAGTTAGGTATTACATATGTGAACAGTTATAAATTAGAATTCATAAACATTAGCATATTGTACTTTTTAAAGAACAATTTTGAGGGCTTGATACACAATTGCAGGTGCACTGTAACATACAGTAGACCACACACATACACATGTATTTGTCCACATTTCTTGACATACCAATATTCAACATTATATGCATTGCATTAAAGAACATTTTTTATTCCTAAAAGTTAATTCAGTAGATAAAAAAAAAAAAAAAAAAACATAGGAGAGAGTGGGGTGATTTGTGCCAGGGGGGAAGTAGTTCCACCCCTTGTTTCTGGAAACCCATAGAAGAAATTGGTCATGTGACCATATCATTTTTAAAAGCCATCCATTGTACTCATCCTCCAAAGAAAAGAGACACATGGCATGAGAGATAAACACATTTTAGCTCAAAACCCTTTTTTCCCTTTAAAGTAAAATTTCTGTGATTAAGGTTTTTTGATTATAGTGTCTGAACAATTATAGACAAGTTTGAAAACATTTCACACATGTTTTAGTGCTTTAGCAGGCTACACAATGAGTCTATTAAGTTAGCATGATGTCAGCTCTTAACTGCTGGATCATGCTAGTTTTTCAAACTTGTGGGTGTGGGGTGATATGTACCAAAGGGCCTGGGTTAAGTTGTGCCACTGGCTATGTAGGAGCCATTTATTTTTATTGTTGGCATGATATTTGTATATTTCTATTTTGGACACTAGGTGGCAGTGATTAAATGCACATGGTTGTATATAAGGGGCATAGGTGACAGGAAGGGGAAATAGGCACAGGTAGGGGGAGCACACATAGTTCTCACCAGACCACAGACTGTACAGACCATGGATTAATGTATTACTATACATGACCCACAACTGGAAACAAAAGAAAGAAATAACCGGTATGTTCATCTTTGGTGTACTATTTATTTTAATAAACCACAAAACTCAACTGCAATAATGTCTGGAAATCCTTTGTGTGTCTGCGTAGAAACTTCACGCCTACCTGTGCATGATGGCAAAAATAAGTACTAAAAATAGAATGCTAAAGGTACAGCAAGCAATGATTGCCATTACAGGCTAGAATGTACATTTCCTGAAGAAAATGTGAGTGGTGCTTGTAGTAGCATAACTCGCCACACAACACCCTAGAACACCCTAGCAACACCCTAGCAACTGCCAAGTAACACCCTAACAACCACCCAGAACTATGTTATTAAAGAGACGTTTTATTAAGTTTTTAAGTGGCCTAAGTCACAATAGGATGTTTAGAAATTGGCCTAGTCACTTTATTCTTATGTTACAGAATTGACAGACAGCATTCTATGTATTTCAACAGGCTGTCACAGTGTTGGGTTGCGTAAACTGGATTTACGCTTTACGAATTACCCAATAAATACATTTTAACTGCAATTGGATCTGCTGTCTCTCTCCCGTGTGTGTCGTGACACAGGCATCTATTGGCAATGCCTTTTTGCCTTAAATGATTTACAAATATCATGTACTGTGTATTTAAGTTTTTTTGTGTTTTACCAAAAACTACACAATGACTTATTCCAACAGTTTAATAGGGTGACAATATATAAATAAACCTTAAATGAGTATTTTTGTATTGAATTTGTCTTGGTTTCATATAGCATTACAGTTCATAACATTCTAATGTTCTGTTTTACTTCAGAAATCACTGGCACAATTTGTCTATTTAAATGGAGAAAAATCGATCATAACTTCGGCAAACTATGGAGTGCCACAGGGATCTGTGTTAGGCCCTCTATTATTCTCAATATATATGCTGCCACTTGGTAATATTATAAGGAAACATGGAATTAGTTTCCATTGTTACGCCGATGACACTCAAATATATATTTCATCACGGCCAGATGAATACGCTAAATTATCCAAATTGACAGACTGTGTTAAAGATATAAAAGATTGGATGACGCGTAATTTTCTTTTATTAAATCCAGACAAGACAGAAGTAATACTTATCGGTTCTAAAAACCGTCCACAAAACCTCTCACAACACTACTTTAACATAGTAGGATGCCCTGTTACTTTATCCTCTACTGTAAAAGACCTGGGTGTTATATTAGACTGCAACCTGTCTTTTGAAAAGCATATTTCATATGTTACAAAAACAGCCTTTTTCCACCTTAGAAACATTGCTAAACTACGTAATATGCTATCAGTCTCTGATGCAGAAAAGTTAGTTCATGCATTCATGACCTCGAGACTAGATTATTGTAATGCTTTATTAGCTGGTTGTCCTGCATCTTCAATAAACAAGCTACAGTTAGTCCAAAATGCAGCCGCTAGAGTTCTTACTAGATCAAGAAAATATGATCAGATAACACCGATTTTATCATCACTTCATTGGTTACCTATAAAGTTCCGTATTAATTACAAGGTATTGCTACTGACCTATAAAGCCCTAAATGGTTTAGCTCCAGTCTATTTAACGGACCTTCTATCGCCCTATAATCCATCGCGCTCTTTAAGATCACTAAATTCGAGGCTTCTGGTCATACCTAGGATATCCAGATCCACCAAAGGAGGGAGAGCATTTTCACATTTAGCTCCGAAGCTCTGGAATAGCCTTCCTGATATTGTTCGTTGCTCAGACTCGCTCTCCCAGTTTAAAACTAGACTAAAGACACATCTCTTCAGCCAGGCATTCATATAAAATTTTAAAACTTACAGTTACTGTAAATCCGGCCTCTAGTTCATAAAAGCCAGAGGAGAACTGGCCCCCGACTGAGCCTGGGTTCTCCCAAGGTTTTTTTTTCTCCATTGGGTTACTTGATGGAGTTTCAGGACACCACTGGGTCACTTGATGGAGTTTTTCGGTTCCTTGCCACAGTTGCCTTTGGCTTGCTCAGTTGGGGATATTCAAATTAATTAACCAATCATTAATAACATTGATCAGCCCTTCCAAACTTGGATGTCTTTTTTTATTTTATTGTTTTCCACTAATAAACAAACATTGTTATGTTGTTTTGATTGATACTGTGAAGCTGCTTTGATACAATCTGTATTGTGAAAAGCGCTATATAAATATACTTGACTTGACTTGACTTGACAATTTACCCCAACATATTCCCCCAAAGGCACAACTTACCCCGCACCAGGGGCAAGTTGTGCCATGAGACCACTTTTTTCCCAAAAGCTACATTTCTGAAACAATTTATTTCAGATCCAAAGTTATTGTTCTCAGGGATGCACCACATCCTGAAATATATGTACATCCTTAAGTTGAAGGCATTACTGTCATGGCCTCACTTTAAAGTCACTTTGAGTAAAAACTGGCACAACTCACCCCACTTTCCCCTACTCTATTGGTAGTGCAAATGTATCTGAATTATTGCCGTTAACAGCACGATTTATTGCCAGTTTTATTGTTTATTGCCAGTGATGAATCTCTAATGATTGCTCAGTCAGTGAAACTGAAACTTTTTCAATTCTGCAGCTAAAACAGAGTCGACCAGAGATGTTTGATTTTGAGGGTATTTCTATGACTCACTTTTTCACTGACAACTGGGAAAAGGTGAAAAACTTTCAAGCAAGACCTGATGACATTCTTATCGCCACTTATCCCAAAGCAGGTAAGACTAATGCATGAAGTTTTTCTTTAATTTAATTTGGCCCGTATGCTGACTTGACTCTTAATAGCTTACTGTTAACTTAACCATTAGATAGACAGGATCATGTATTGTCTTTCCCAACTGACCTTTAAAACACTTATTTTAAAACTCCCTTTCCATTGTATTGCCAGGAACCACATGGGTTTCTTATATACTGGACCTTCTGTATTTTGGTAATGATGATCTAGAGCGTCAGACTTCCCAGCCAATCTATATGAGAATCCCATTCCTGGAGTCATACTTTCCAGGGCTTTCAACAGGTCAGAGACTTACAATTCAGTGACGTCAATCATTTTATTGCTACATTTTAAACATGGTGCCACCATGGTTTATAATATATATATATATATATATATATATATATATATATATATATATATATATATATATATACAGTATATATATATAGTACATACACACATACACATACATACAGGTGAAACTCGAAAAATTAGAATATCGTGAAAAAGTTATAATTTTGATGATTATGGCTTATGAAAACCCCGAAATTAAAATCTCAAACAATTAGAATATTACATGAAATCAATAATAATAAAAAAGGATTATAAATATAGAAATGTCGGCCCTCTGAAAAGTATTATCATGCATATGTATATATTTATATATACTAAATATATTAGTTTCACCTTTTAATTTGAATTACTGAAATACATGAACTTTTGCACGATATTGAAATTTTTCGAGTTTCACCTGTATATATATATATATATCTTGTGTTAGTGTGCGAAAGTTGTTTGGCCCGATGAGATCCATAAGTGTATGAAGTTTGATTACTGTCCCTAAAGACTTTCGGGTTTACCTTCATGTGTGTTTCAAAGATGAATGAAAGTCATATGTGTTTGGAATGACATAAGTGACAGTAAACGATGACTGAATTAAAATTTTTAGGCGAACTAACCCTTAAAGTCTCCCTGTGGTGAAAATCCAGCTTTTAATGTAGTTTATATGTCTATGTGGTGTTTTTAATATGCTTTGAGACAAACCATGTGTAAATTCATAAGTCGACAGCATTGCTGAGTATTTTCTCCTTAAAACTGCAGTGAACCAAAGACAGTCTCAAAAACACGGTGAGAAATCGCTGGTGTTTTTGACGTCACAAATGACCTTGTAACCAATCAGATCAACGTGTGATCGTCAACCAGTGGATCTCTGAGTGAGGGAGTGAGTGGAGGCGGGTATCATTTGCATATTCATAGAACCGCGCATACTAAATGAGGCAAGGGTGTCGAGTTACATTCAAGATATTTTAGGGCATGAATAAAAAATTTTCAAGGAAAAAAAGCTTGAAAATTTTGGTGATGAGTTTTAAGGGATACAACTATGGACTACAGGGGGACTTTAAAGAAGGCTATAACAGTTGTGTGGTGACTTTCAATGTCCCTTTTAATGCATTGCCTCTTGGCCCTGAAGTTGGATCTTCACCATTATCCTGTTTCCTTAGATAATGTTTATTTTATTGGCATTTTAGCCAAATTGCCTCATCCATGGGCTTTGACCTTTGAATAAGTTAAAAACTCCAAATACTTGGATTGTCCACTTTAGACACATTAACTACAGCAGCCATATCACTGTGTAGCTGGACTGGTCAGTATCTGGGCTGTGTTTCCCGTACAACGCCGTAACTCGCTGCTTCACTGCTATAGTACGATGCATCGTTGATGAAATCAACTAGCGAGTCACAACTGTTTTCCGAAACCATATTGTCGCAAAGTGGTCATTTAACCGCGTTGGTTTATCGTCACGCAGGTGGTGGAGTATAACTTCTTTTAATGAAAGAGTTTGAGATCGAATTAACGCTAGATGTTTTGATATAAATTACAGACATGGCATTTGGGGACTATTTCTCATTTTTCTCAGTTATTTTGCTTTTTTTCCAGATTCATAATACATAGTAGAGCTCGTTCGCACATGCGCACTCTTCAAAAACTACGCTTTAAATCTCTTGACAAACTAAAAGACGTAAATTACATTTGTATGTATTCTAAATAAAAGAGACAGATTGTACTGAATGTCAGCTTGCTTATTTTGCTCAAGATAAGGATTTTATTAAGTCCACATGTCATGCAAACAATAAACTCTTCTTCTAACCACAGGAGATCTGTCGCTCACACGCACAACTCTGCGATGCTGTTTGTGAATGTTCGTTGGAATTATGGTTTTGGGAAACACAACTCGTTGAACTGCTGATAACGACGGAACTTGCTAACGATGCTTTCTGGTAAAACTAGTGGTCTGTGTGGGTCCTAACGCCCCAGTATGGTGACAGGGACACTGTGCTGTCAAAAAGCACTGTCCTTTGGATAAGACGTTAAATCAAGGTCCTGACTCTCTGTGTTCATTAGAAATCCCAGGATGTCCTCGAAAATAAAAAGAGTAGGTTTAACCCCGGTGTCCTGGCCAAATTTGCCAATTGGACTCATTGGCTTCATAACTCTGTCTCCTCTTCACCAGTAAGCTGGTGAGGGTGAGTGTGTGTGTGTGTGTTCTGGTGCAATATGGCTGCTGGTAGTGGTTGAGGATTTCCCTCCTTCCATGTAAAGTACTTTGAGTGCCAGGAAAAGTGCTATATAAATACAACTTATTATATAAGTAACTTTGCACCTACATGTCAACTAGCAGTCATTAGAGTATTAGTAGACTGACTGACTGAGCCTAACAGTCTACAGTCCATACACTAATGGGAGTTAGTTCACTTGTAGGTGCAAAGTTAAAGTGAATCATTGGAATAAAAGTAACCCAGATTCTTTAAACTTTGCACCTTTTCATCTGTTCCTAGATTGCCGGAATGTAAAATGTTGGAATGTAAATTATAAATTGTTTATAAAAGGCCTCAAATGGGTTTTGGCATAAAGACAATGATAATGACACTTTAAACATCAGTTACAGGGACAGAAATGGCTGATAATCTTCCCACCTCTCCTCGTCTCATCAAAACTCACTTACCTGTTCAGTTTGTGCCCAAGTCCTTCTGGGAGCAGAACTCTAGGGTAAAGTACTGCAGATCTTTTGACTGCTAGAATAGATTATAAATGTAATCATATCTGCCAAAATCTGGCATTCTCTTTGGATATTGTCTTCATAGTTTTCTAATTCATATTTTAAAGATGAGATTTTGAAACTGCCTTTTCAATAAATCTGATCAATGAGAGGCTTGCTTACGTCTTGAGGTTTCTAATAATTTATATTTCCAATCAACTAATTTTAATCTTGAGTTCTCTGAAAAGTATAAATGTCGCTCTGTATGGCTATCAAAATACAGGTGAAACTCGAAAAATTTGAATATCGTGCAAAAGTTATAATTTTGATGATTATGGCTTACAACTTATGAAAACCCCAAATTCAAAATCTCAGAAAATTAGAATATTACATAAAATCAAGAACAAAAAAGGATTTTAAATACAGAAATGTCAGCCCTCTGAAAAGTATAAGCATGCATATGAAAATAGTTATATATACTAAATATATTAGTTTCACCTTTTAATTTGAATGACTGAAATACATGAACTTTTGCCCAATATTCTAATTTTTCGAGTTTCACCTGTATTTCTCTGTTTTGTTGAGTGTCAACAAAGCCTTAACCAGTGTACCACTTTAAATACTACATATTCTGTCACGTGAGGTTGAAGCAGACAAGGTAGTAGGATCCATTTGCAGATTGACTTTATTTACACAACTCAAACTATAAAAAGACAGACTCAGGAAACAGGAATCAGGAACAGAAGAACCAGCAAACAACATTAAGGACCCACGAAGACTGAACTAGACATACAGGCTTAAATACAAGGGTAAACGAGCTAACAAGATAACAAGAGGGTGTGGCTAATCGGAAACACCTGTGACAGACTAATAAACATAACAGGGATCTGCTAAACATGAAACAAGACAGAAACACAGACTAGACTTGTGACATGCATGAAACGCGACAGAAACACAGACTAGACTGTGACAAACATGAACCCATACAGAAACACAGACTAGCCTTGTGACATAACCTCCCCCTTAAAGAATGGATCCCATACGCTCTTCAGAATATTCAGGGTGGTGGTGAAACGGAGGCGTTCTTGGGGGAGGTGGGAGGGCCAGGTCAATGGAGCAAACTGTGCAGGCGGCAAGGCCAGAGAATGCCGTATATGCGACCAGGGCGGACCAGACAGTTCAGGAACAGCCTCCTCCGCAGTGGGTTTAGGGACAGCCTCCTCCGCAACGGGTTCAGGGACAGCTTCCTCCACATCGGGTTCAGGGACAGCTTCCTCCACATCGGGTTCAGGGACAGCTTCCTCCACATCGGGTTCAGGGACAGCTTCCTCCGCATCGGGTTCAGGGACAGCCTCCTCCGCAGCGGATACAGGGACAGCCTCCTCCACAGCGGGCTCTGCAGCGGGTACAGGGACAGCCTCCGCCGCAGCGGGTACAGGGACAGCCTCCTCCACAGCGGGTTCCGCAGCGGGTACAGGGACAGCCTCCTCCGCAGCGGGTACAGGGACAGCCTCCTCCACAGCGGGTTCCGCAGCGGGTTCAGGGACAGCCTCCTCCACAGTGGGTACAGGGACAGCCTCCTCCACAGTGGGTACAGGGACAGCCTCCTCCACAGAGGGTTCAGGGACAGCCTCCTTCACAGTGGGTACAGGGACAGCCTCCTCCGCAGCGGGTACAGGGACAGCCTCCTCCGCAACGGGAACAGGGACAGCCTCCTCCGCAGCGGGTACAGGGACAGCCTCCTCCGCAGCGGGTACAGGGACAGCCTCCTCCGCAGCGGGTACAGGGACAGCCTCCTCCGCAGCGGGTACAGGGACAGCCTCCTCCACAGTGGGTACAGGGACAGCCTCCTCCACAGTGGGTACAGGGACAGCCTCCTCCACAGAGGGTTCAGGGACAGCCTCCTCCGCAGCGGGTTCAGGGACAGCCTCCTCCACAGCGGGTACAGGGACAGCCTCCTCCGCAGTGGGTACAGGGACAGCCTCCTCCGCAATGGGTTCAGGGACAGCCTCCTCCACAACTGGTTCAGGGACAGCCTCCTCCACAGTGGGTACAGGGACAGCCTCCTCCGCAACGGGTTCAGGGACAGCCTCCTCCGCAACGGGTACAGGGACAACCCCTCCACAGTGGGTACAGGAACAGCCTCCTCCGCAATGGGTTCAGGGACACCCTCCTCGGCTACGGGTTCAGGGACAGCCTCCTCCACAGTGGGTAAAGGGACGGCCTCCTCCACAGTGGGTTCAGGGACAGCCTCCTCCACAGTGGGTACAGGGACAGCCTCCTCCACAGTGGGTACAGGGACAGCCTCCTCTACAGTGGTTTCAGGGACAGCCTCCTCCACAATGGGTTCAGGGACAGCCTCCTCCGCAACGGGTACAGGGACAGCCTCCTCGGCTACGGGTTCAGGGACAGCCTCCTCCACAGTGGGTACAGGGACAGCCTCCTCCACAGTGGGTACAGGGACAGCCTCCTCCGCAGCGGGTACAGGGACAGCCTCCTCCGCAACGGGTTCAGGGACAGCCTCCTCTGCAACGGGTACAGGGACAGCCTCCTCCGCAACGGGTACAGGGACAGCCTCCTCCGCAGCGGGTACAGGGACAGCCTCCTCCACAGTGGGTTCAGGGACAGCCTCCTCCACAGAGGGTACAGGGACAGCCTCCTCCGCAGCGGGTACAGGGACAGCCTCCTCCGCAACGGGAACAGGGACAGCCTCCTCCGCAACGGGTACAGGGACAGCCTCCTCCGCAGCGGGTACAGGGACAGCCTCCTCCACAGTGGGTTCAGGGACAGCCTCCTCCGCAACGGGAACAGGGACAGCCTCCTCCGCAACGGGTACAGGGACAGCCTCCTCCGCAGCGGGTACAGGGACAGCCTCCTCCACAGTGGGTTCAGGGACAGCCTCCTCCACAGTGGGTACAGGGACAGCCTCCTCCACAGTGGGTACAGGGACAGCCTCCTCTACAGTGGTTTCAGGGACAGCCTCCTCCACAATGGGTTCAGGGACAGCCTCCTCCGCAACGGGTACAGGGACAGCCCCTCCACAGTGGGTACAGGGACAGCCTCCTCCGCAATGGGTTCAGGGACAGCCTCCTCGGCTACGGGTTCAGGGACAGCCTCCTCCACAGTGGGTACAGGGACAGCCTCCTCCACAGTGGGTACAGGGACAGCCTCCTCCGCAGCGGGTACAGGGACAGCCTCCTCCGCAACGGGTTCAGGGACAGCCTCCTCTGCAACGGGTACAGGGACAGCCTCCTCCGCAACGGGTACAGGGACAGCCTCCTCCGCAGCGGGTACAGGGACAGCCTCCTCCACAGTGGGTTCAGGGACAGCCTCCTCCACAGAGGGTACAGGGACAGCCTCCTCCGCAGCGGGTACAGGGACAGCCTCCTCCGCAGCGGGTACAGGGACAGCCTCCTCCACAGCGGGTTCCGCAGCGGGTACAGGGACAGCCTCCTCCACAGTGGGTACAGGGACAGCCTCCTCCACAGTGGGTACAGGGACAGCCTCCTCCACAGAGGGTTCAGGGACAGCCTCCTCCGCAGCGGGTTCAGGGACAGCCTCCTCCGCAGCGGGTACAGGGACAGCCTCCTCCACAGTGGGTACAGGGACAGCCTCCTCCGCAATGGGTTCAGGGACAGCCTCCTCCACAACTGGTTCAGGGACAGCCTCCTCCACAGTGGGTACAGGGACAGCCTCCTCCGCAACGGGTTCAGGGACAGCCTCCTCCGCAACGGGTACAGGGACAGCCCCTCCACAGTGGGTACAGGGACGGCCTCCTCCGCAATGGGTTCAGGGACAGCCTCCTCGGCTATGGGTTCAGGGACAGCCTCCTCCACAGTGGGTACAGGGACAGCCTCCTCCACAGTGGGTACAGGGACAGCCTCCTCCACAGTGGGTTCAGGGACAGCCTCCTCCACAGTGGGTACAGGGAAAGCCTCCTCCACAGTGGGTACAGGGACAGCCTGCTCCACAGTGGGTTCAGGGACAGCCTCCTCCGCAACGGGTACAGGGACAGCCTCCTCCACAGTGGGTTCAGGGACAGCCTCCTCCACAGTGGGTACATGGACAGCCTCCTCCACAGCGGGTTCCGCAGCGGGTACAGGGACAGCCTCCTCCACAGTGGGTACAGGGACAGCCTCCTCCACAGTGGGTACAGGGACAGCCTCCTCCACAGAGGGTTCAGGGACAGCCTCCTCCGCAGCGGGTTCAGGGACAGCCTCCTCCGCAGCGGGTACAGGGACAGCCTCCTCCACAGTGGGTACAGGGACAGCCTCCTCTGCAACGGGTACAGGGACAGCCTCCTCCGCAACGGGTACAGGGACAGCCTCCTCCGCAGCGGGTACAGGGACAGCCTCCTCCACAGAGGGTTCAGGGACAGCCTCCTCCGCAGCGGGTTCAGGGACAGCCTCCTCCGCAGCGGGTACAGGGACAGCCTCCTCAGTGGGTTCAGGGACAGCCTCCTCCACAGTGGGTACAGGGACAGCCTCCTCCGCAGTGGGTACAGGGACAGCCTCCTTAGTGGGTTCAGGGACAGCCTCCTCCGCAACGGGTTCAGGGACAGCCTCCTCCACAGTGGGTACAGGGACAGCCTCTTCCGCAACGGGTTCAGGGACAGCCTCCTCCACAGAGGGTTCAGGGACAGCCTCCTCCGCAGCGGGTTCAGGGACAGCCTCCTCCGCAGTGGGTTCAGGGACAGCCTCCTCAGTGGGTTCAGGGACAGCCTCCTCCACAGTGGGTACAGGGACAGCCTCCTCCGCAGTGGGTACAGGGACAGCCTCCTTAGTGGGTTCAGGGACAGCCTCCTCCGCAACGGGTTCAGGGACAGCCTCCTCCACAGTGGGTACAGGGACAGCCTCTTCCGCAACGGGTTCAGGGACAGCCTCCTCTGCAACGGGTACAGGGACAGCCTCCTCCGCAGTGGGTACAGGGACAGCCTCTTCCGCAACGGGTTCAGGGACAGCCTCCTCAGTGGGTACAGGGACAGCCTCCTCAGTGGGTACAGGGACAGCCTCCTCCACAGTGGGTACAGGGACAGCCTCCTCAGCAGTGGGTACAGGGACAGCCTCCTCCACAGTGGGTACAGGGACAGCCTCCTCCACAGTGGGTTCAGGGACAGCCTTCTCCACAGTGGGTACAGGGACAGCCTCCTCCACAGTGGGTACAGGGACAGCCTCCTCCACAGCGGGTACAGGGACAGCCTCCTCCACAGTGGGTACAGGGACAGCCTCCTCCACAGTGGGTACAGGGACAGCCTCCTCCACAGTGGGTTCAGGGACAGCCTCCTCCGCAGTGGGTTCAGGGACAGCCTCCTCCACAGTGGGTACAGGGACAGCCTCCTCCACAGTGGGTTCAGGGACAGCCTCCTCCACAGTGGGTTCAGGGACAGCCTCCTCCACAGTGGGTACAGAGACAGCCTCCTCCACAGTGGGTACAGGGACAGCCTCCTCCACAGTGGGTTCAGGGACAGCCTCCTCCACAGTGGGTACAGGGACAGCCTCCTCCACAGCGGGTTCAGGGACAGCCTCCTCCACAGTGGGTACAGGGACAGCCTCCTCCACAGTGGGTTCAGGGACAGCCTCCTCCACAGTGGGTTCAGGGACAGCCTCCTCCACAGTGGGTACAGGGACAGCCTCCTCCACAGTGGGTACAGGGACAGCTTCCTCCGCAGTGGGTATTTATACAGTCTCCTCCACAGTGGGTACAGGGACAGCCTCCTCCACAGTGGGTACAGGGACAGCCTCCCCCACAGTGGGTTCAGGGACAGCCTCCTCCACAGTGGGTTCAGGGACAGCCTCCTCCGCAGTGGGATCAGGGACAGCCTCCTCCACAGTGGGTACAGGGACAGCCTCCTCCACAGTGGGTACAGGGACAGCCTCCTCCACAGTGGGTTCAGGGACAGCCTCCTCCACAGTGGGTTCAGGGACAGCCTCCTCCACAGTGGGTACAGGGACAGCCTCCTCCACAGTGGGTTCAGGGACAGCCTCCTCCACAGTGGGTTCAGGGACAGCCTCCTCCGCAGTGGGTTCAGGGACAGCCTCCTCCGCAGTGGGTTCAGGGACAGCCTCCTCCACAGTGGGTTCAGGGACAGCCTCCTCCACAGTGGGTTCAGGGACAGCCTCCTCCACAGTGGGTACAGGGACAGCCTCCTCCACAGTGGGTTCAGGGACAGCCTCCTCCACAGTGGGTACAGGGACAGCCTCCTCCACAGTGGGTTCAGGGACAGCCTCCTCCGCAGTGGGTTCAGGGACAGCCTCCTCCACAGTGGGTACAGGGACAGCCTCCTCCACAGTGGGTACAGGGACAGCCTCCTCCACAGTGGGTACAGGGACAGCCTCCTCCACAGTGGGTTCAGGGACAGCCTCCTCCACAGTGGGTACAGGGACAGCCTCCTCCACAGCGGGTACAGGGACAGCCTCCTCCACAGCGGGTACAGGGACAGCCTCCTCCGCAGCGGGTACAGGGACAGCCTCCTCCGCAGTGGGTACAGGGACAGCCTCCTCCACAGCGGGTACAGGGACAGCCTCCTCCGCAGCGGGTACAGGGACAGCCTCCTCCACAGTGGGTTCAGGGACAGCCTCCTCAGTGGGTTCAGGGACAGCCTCCTCCACAGTGGGTTCAGGGACAGCCTCCTCCACAGTGGGTACAGGGACAGCCTCCTCCGCAGTGGGTTCAGGGACAGCCTCCTCCACAGTGGGTTCAGGGACAGCCTCCTCCACAGTGGGTTCAGGGACAGCCTCCTCCACAGTGGGTTCAGGGACAGCCTCCTCCACAGTGGGTACAGGGACAGCCTCCTCTGCAGCACGAAAATCTGCCTTCTGTCACGTGAGGTTGAAGCATACAAGGTAGTAGGATCCATTTGCAGATTAACTTTACTTACACAACTCAAACTATACAAAGACAGACTCAGGAATCAGGAACAACATTAAGGACCCACGAAGACTAAACTAGACATACAGGCTCAAATACAAGGGTAAACGAGCTAACAAGATAACAAGAGGGTGTGGCTAATCGGAAACACCTGTGACAGACTAATAAACATAACGGGGAGCTGTTAAAACACGAAGCAAGACAGAAACACAGACTAGACTTGTGACATGCATGAAACACGACAGAAACACAGACTAGACTGTGACAAACATGAACCCAGACAGAAACACAGGCTAGCCTTGTGACACTCTATAGACAAATTGACAAATGGCAGGTGTTTGTGAAACATGTTTGGAAATAGTCATTGTGCTTTTCAAAGGAATTACGTTTGGTCGCTGGTGGAACAGAAATTACTCACTGCAGCTTTAATGAAAGTGAAGTAGTTCTGTAATGAATGTAATGAAATTGTTACTCTCTGAAGTATTGCATAATATAACATAGCAAGTCCTGTGTTATGTCATAATATATTTTTTTCTTTCACTTATTACAGGTTGTGTATGTAGCACGTAATGCAAAAGACAATGCAGTTTCTTATTTTAATTTTGATCGAATGAACATGGTACAGCCTGAACCGGGAGATTGGAACAGCTTTATACAGAAATTCATGAACGGGAAGAGTAAGTAGATTGAGTGGAATTTATAATTTTGATGTCGTGATTTCAAATTGAGAATGTAAATATATTTAATTTCTCAATTACAACCCCTACATTATCAATCAAGAACTTTGTCTTGGAGGTTTTGTTTTAGCATCAGTAATTTCCCGCCAGATGTGTTTGGGCCTTGGTATGATCACGTCAGCGGATGGTGGGAGAAAAAACAGACATATTCTAACCTACTGTACTTGTTCTATGAGGATTTGGTTGAAGTAAGTTAAATTCACAAAGTGACAATTTTATCAAGTGTTAAATGTGTCTAAAGTGTGTGTTTTCCTGGTCTTTTCCAGGACACTGGACGTGAGGTGGAACGTTTGAGCTCCTTCTTGGGTTTGTCCACCTCAGTCGAAGAAAGGGAGAAAATAATAAAAGGGGTTCAGTTTGATGCCATGAAACAGAACAACATGGTCAACCATGTCTCACTCCCTTTCATGGACTTCAAGATCTCACCCTTCATGCGGAAAGGTTAATAAACCGCTGAATCTTTTAATGATCTCCTTCTGAGTTCTGTCTTTTGACTTGCTTTTCTCTTCTTGTTATTTGTGTTCCAAAAGGTAAAGTCGGAGACTGGAAACGTCACTTCACAGTGGCACAAAATGAACAGTTTGACGAGGTCTACAAACAGAAGATGAAGAAAACCACTGTCAATTTCCGCACGGAGATTTAATATTTGAGTTCTAGATCTTGCACCAGAATCAGGTTAATCGTTTCACATAGAGCCATGCGTGTGGATCCCCCATATTATTATATTTACACTATCATTCAAATATTTAGGGTCAGTAAAAAAAAAATGTTTTCATATAAAATAAACTGATACTGATATTGATAGGCCTACTCATTGCACAAGTATTTCTTAAGTTAATTCAACAATAAATGTATTAATTAGATTTTTTTGTTTTTTTAAAGAATCTTTGGTGATTTTTCAATGCTGTTTCTTTGGCAATCTTGAGTTTCCTTTAAAATTATAAATGACATACCCTGCTGCCCCAAAAGATGAAGACTTAAAAAGACTTGTTACAAAATTCTGTTTAGGATATATCCATATGGAAGTTTTACAGATCCGTTTTCAGTTTGTTCTTCCTTTCCTAATACTCTTGCAATAAATATTATCCCTTAGTTTTAGAAGATGTCCTGTTTTTTAAGACTATATTGAATCCCCAGTTTTCTCACCTCGTGAACATGGTAATGTTGGTGGGAAACGATCACATTGTCACACCTCCCCTACCACTCTCCCTACAGACATCACCTCAACCAGGCATGTGTGCAGAGCACATGCCCTTTTTGCCCTTACACTCCGAAGTGCCCTTTTTTTGGTGGTGGTGTTTTTTTCTTCTTCAATAAATCAATGCTTTTGGTCACCCTTTACGTCTGACTGTCTGTTTTACAAATATTTAGCCAATAAAAGTTCTTAAAAGGAGCTTGTGTAAATCTTGTTGGATCCTCAAACTGTCTGTAAAGCTGATAACTCCGCCCCCGCTATCTGATAACTCCGCCCCTCCACGGCCGCGGGAAGTGGGGGTGCTGGGGGTGCTGCAGCACCCCCTATTGGCGAGAGGGAGATTTTTAAAAAATGTATTAAAAATTAAAAATATTTTGCACAATTTATAAATTCCTTATGAATATTTTAGGAAATTATTTTAACACACGTAGGCTATTACGTGTATTTTGGATTTTAATTAAAAAAAACAATTTTATTACTAAACAATGTTTTCTGTCAGTGTCGGATGCAAGATGAAGTTGACGATGCTGACTCGCAATCTTCGCAGTAGTGAACGCGCCACAGAGAAATGCACATTTCATACAGATTACATGCAGAGAGCAGTCTGTTTTCTTTCGTTTGGAATTGTTCTGTTTAAAAGTAGCCTACACATGTCTGTGCCGGCGAGTAGGCCTACCTTATACACTGAGTTTCGGTTCATTTATGAGACGAGCTCCAGTTCACGCGCGCTGGCGCCTCCGTTTCGGGATTATCTATCATCTGTTATTACTTTTTATTTATTAAATCCAGGTAATTGGTTGATGAAACATTGATTAAAATTAAGATACAATTAATACAAAACGAAATTCACTTTAAAAAAAGGTTTTGTGCTTTCTGTTTGATGTCTCTGAAAGTTTTAAAGCATCTTTTAGTGCCGCTTTCAGAGCGCTCACGTCCGTGACATTGTTTTTTCCTCATAAATGCGAACACGAACAATAAAATAATGTTCTGTGGAGACTACTATGGAGTATAATTTGTATTTTGAATAAGTAATACGTTGTTTTCAGGTACTTTGAATGAGTGTTTATGCTTTCGACTATTTAAATAAGCTTGATATGTTTGGGAAGATGTTATATGTTTATGTTTTGTTGGCATGTCGAGTGTTTTCGGTATTATATTTCGTTTCTTTGGCTAAACAGCAGAAGACTTTAATTAAGTAACGTTAGGCATTCTGTTTGTGGATTTAAAGAAAAGTGCGCTCTTTGCTCACAGTACGAATTTTACGAGGTGGCTAATTCGTAACAATTCATACGACCTCACTCGTACGAATTTGTACGATTTTTGCTAAATGGTACATATTTTACGAACTGGCAAATTCGTATGAATTAATACGAATTACCTACCCCTGACTCCGCCCCTAAACCTACCCATCACGTAGACAAATCGTACGAATCCATACGAGTGAGGTCGTATGAATTTGTACGAATTAGCAACCTTTTAATCACTCGTACAAATTCGTACGAATTGGTCGTGAGATCAGCTTTGGTGATCTGGTGTTTTCTCCTAAATAAAAGCTCAAGGGTTTATTTCTTACAAGTGAAGAAATTAGGACAAAAGTATTGTAATTTTCCTATTCTATAGCGTAATATAAAATATAATGTAATGTAGACTGAGACTCTATATATCATAACTAACAAGATGTTTGAGCCCTCTTTAGGTACAAGTCAATGCTTTTTCTTTTGTTCAATGTGCACAGTTCATGGGTCGAAGCCGGTTGAAGCTCTTAATTTTGAGCTTTCAAAGTGCACCAGATTGATGCATTTAAACTTAAAATGTACAAAATTTTCTGTCGGGGGAGCATGCCCCCGAACCCCCCTAGAACGACAGGGGTCCACACAATATGCCAAAATTTAAATGTAAATTTAAATCCTCCGCACTTTTGAAAAGCTTGCTATGCCACTGCCATATAGGCTCATAGGTTGTTTGTCACTTTTTTGTGTGTGTTTTTTTAAATAACAATTTACAGCACCCCCTGATCACAATTACTTCCAGCGGCCCTGCGCCCCTCTATCTAATAACTCCTTCCCTCTATCTGATATCCCCGCCCCTCTATCTAATAACTCCTCCCCTCTATCTGATAACCCCGCCCCCTCTATAGTGACTGAATCTTGGACTGAATGAACTGAAGTTCTGCAGCAGCCGCATAGCAGAGACAGCAGCTGAATAATGTTTTGCAAGGGTAAACAAATATCTTGTTGTTTGAATAAGTACTAACACTATGTCTATAAAGGATCATGTTTTATTTATTTGATGTCTGACTGAGATATGTGGGACCTGAGAGAGAGGTCTAGCATAGCATTTGCCATCTAGTCATAGCCAATAGCCTAGCCTACACTTAAATAGACTGTATATTTGCATATTCATCTTTTATAAAATGAGATTTTGGCCAAATGTATTTTACAACAGGAAAAACTGAGCGCCCTTATAGCTACAACAAACTAGTTTGTATCCTGTTGATGAAAATGTAACATGATGCCACCGTTTTTATGATGGACAAAATGCATTTGCGCACATTATTCGCTGGTCAAAAACGTTGAAACTGCATTTGTGTTTGACTTTTTCTAAAATGTTAACAATATATTGATAAGTAATACAACAACATATAATTCGTTTTTACCATCGGAAAATCATAAGCACATATGATATGCACATATACACATATATAAGCACCCCTGCTGTTTTATACTGGAACTTACACAGAGGACTGAGTGATCCTCGTCACCTAGGTAACATATATTTCTGAGAAATTTCTATGTTTTATTTATGATTGCTGACACTCTTAATTTATTTAATCATGTTATTGTAATATTATTAAAGGGGTCATGACATGAGAAACCAAATTTGCTTTGATCTTTTGGTATATAAGAGATCTATGTACTATTAAAACTTCTTGCAAGTTTCATAGCTTAAGACGTCCTCCCCATTATAAACGAAGCATTTATTTAATCAAGCTCTAAATACAGCTCGTTCTGGATCCTTTGAACTTAGTGACGTCACGATACGAAGTGACGTACCAGTCGTTTGCATATGACCGCCTCCATTGCAAGACAACTACGCCTCATTTCACATCATCGCATGTGTTGTCGTGCAGCGAGTGGGTCTGTTTACAAGATGACTGCGATGCCACGCAGATGTGCTGTTCCTGTTTGAGTGTTTGAATACGCTGCCGAACGATCCAGACGTCAGGGAAAGCAGTCGGATGCAGTTTATTTCCAGTATATGCAGCGCCAAAGCTTTATTTGAACGGTGAGTGATCAGATGAGTGTGACAGGGCATGTTACTGAAAGAACGAGCAGAGAGAGAGAGAGAGAGCGAGCCCCGGCCGCGCGCGCCTTCAAACTGTCTCTCTCTCTCTCTCTCTCTCTCTCCCCCTCCCTCCCTCGCGCATATGAATCAAAATCAATTGAGAATTGACACGATGGTAAAAGATTGGAAGACCGAAGTTTCACGTGGTGGAGCATTGTGTAGCCTACACGTGATACAAAATTATTAACGTTAATAATTTATGCATAAGCAGCACTGACGTCAGCCAATCATAACAGTATAGGCGAGGCGTTAACACTGAAGTCTTAAAGGGGGAACGCCCCCAAAACAGACTGTTTGAATCAGAGGTGAGAAACAGGGTGGAAAAAATTGCATAAATCCAGGCTTGGGAGGGTTACTTTAAAAATGTATTCCGTTACAGTTACAAATTACTTCATAAAAAAAGTATTCAGTAACGTAATCCAAGTACCACAATATGAAAGTAATGTAACTGATTACTTTTGGAATACTTCAAGGACAGATATTGTTTTAACAAACAACAACTTTTATTTATTAAGAATTTCACAGCCCTGAATAAATATTTATGTAAAGGACTATACAGCCATCTAGTGGCTACTGTATGGTATTACAGATTATTTTGTTTTATTTTTAACTTGTAGGAGGAAAAAATAAAATAGAAAAGTTTCTTCAACAGGAAAATAGATATACATATACATATACATAGCCTACTTCTACTAATAACACTATATTAAGCGTTGCTTTAATGACTCACGACACGACTCGTGTGCCACCCACTGGTGCATGCGCAAAATAACAGCTCTACAACAATCTCCTCAGACACAGATTGAATCACAATTTTTGTTGCTGGAAGGCACAGTTTGCACTGTACAACCATGTTGTTGGCATTTTCTTCTTTAAAAACAAAATAGCAGCGGAATTTCCAAGAAATTAAAGCATTTTTACCTTTAAAACATTTAAAACAAAAAACCATGTCATGACCCCTTTAAATTATGGTTAATTCAAGGCTGTTAATATGCACATATTCACTATTTGCTCATTTTTGAATCTAGTGTTCTAGGTAGTCTACTCTCCGCTCATCTTCAAATGTATAAATGTAGTAAAACACGTTCTTCAGGGCTAAATAAGCCCTGAAACCCTGTATATATCTATATTATATATATTATTATTATGGTGGTGGTTATTAACAGTGAATAAATCTAAAGTTTTTGATACTATTATTTTGTGTTATTGGATTTGTCATGAAGATGTGACCATTTCTTCCTTTTATGTAGGCTTACTTAATAATCTTAATATATATATATAAAATGGAGGGGGGTGCCCTTTTTCAGTTTCAACACAAAAGGTCTGTGCACGGCCCTGCAACCAACCCCTGCCTCTCCTCCTCCTACTTCTGAGTGAGAGTTATTCTCCAGACGCACACTCCGGCCCTGTCCCAAATGGCACACTTCATTTGCATTTTCGGTCTTGTGGTCTTACAATGGCTGCCGCGTGTCCGTTAAGTCTGTGAGACCGTAGGGTGTCCCATTTGTCATTTTAGGTCTCAGAAGGGTACTCACGAGCGTGCTCGATTTGCATGTGTGGTCGATTTGCACCCTCGTTGTGCTCTTTTGCCGATTCTGCACTGATCATAGACAGTAAAAGAAATGGACACAGCGACCCCATAGATTTCAATGGAGAAAAGTGAAGCCAATTAGAAGCACTCACTTCCTGATCGCCAGGCGTACTGTGCAGACTCAAACTGAGCTTGACAACGTAGATGTGACGTGAGCGACTTGTCTGACAGCTGTAAGTCTTCTAGTAGCTGTGCTGAGAGAAATCTGAATAATTCCCTTCCGAATCTCGCAGAGACGGAGAGCGTGAGCATTAGCTGTCCGTGAGCTAGCAGCAGGAGACACTTTATGACTCTCTTTGGGCTTCTCCCTTTACTTCATCAGACTTTATGCCTCCACGTCCCTCTGATTGCCCGTGAGCTTCTCCGCCTGTCTATTCGGTAATTTCTCTACTGTGCGACAGAGAGTCGAGTGGTTATGAAGCAATCGTAAGCCTATTTTTACAAAAACTGCTTCCACGGGGCCATCACGTAAGATACAAGGTAATGGAGCCTTTTATACATTGTCGTGTTTCTTTAGAAATAAAGAATTAAAGGGTTAGTTCCCCCAAAAATGAAAATTCTGTCAGTAATTACTCACCCTCATGTTGTTCCAACCCCGTAAGACTTTCGTTCATCTTCGGAACACGAATTAAGATATTTAAATCTGAGAGCTGGATCACTCCTCCATAGGCTTTCTAAGGGACTGAAACTTGTTCTCCCGAAAAGTTATTAAAAACATCGTTAAAATAGTCCAAGTGACTACAGTGGCTCAATCTTCAGTTTATTAAGCGACGAGAATACTTTTTGTGCGCAAAAAACAAGCAAAAATATCGACTTTATTCAACTAATAATTTCCTTCTCTGTCGGCCTCCCGTAGTAAAACTGCGTATCGCTTCGGTGGTGGACGTCACACGCATCACACACATGACCAGCGTCGGCCAATAGTGAGCCTGCTCGTGACGTAGCACTACGCTTTCACACTACGTTAACTGACGAGGCCCACAGAGAAGGAAGTTAATAAAGTCGTTATTTTTGTTAGTTTTTGCACACAAAAAGTATTCTCGTCGCTTAATAAACTGAAGATTGAGCCACTGTAGTCACTTGGACTATTTTAACGATGTCTTTAATAACTTTTCGGGGGAACAAGTTTCAGTCCCTTAGAAGCCTATGGAGGAGTGATCCAGCTCTCAGATTTAATCAAAAATATCTTAATTCGAGTTCCGAAGATGAACGAAAGTCTTACGGGGTTGGAACAACATGAGGGAGAGTAATTACTGACAGAATTTTCATTTTTGGGTGAACTAACCCTTTAACAAATAGAGTCTTTAAATGCCTCAGATGTAAAGTTATTCGCAATGGCGGCCCCCGGGAGGCTTCAGTTTCCGGCTGGTGGATTACCCTGTTGCTCACACGCCCCGTTTCCTTGGTTAAAATGGCAATTTTCTCACGATTTACAATAGTTGGAAACATTTGGGATATTGTAAGTAATCAACTAAACAAAATATATGACATTGGCCTAGTGGTTTTTGGATATTTTACTGTTTTGTACTTTGTATATTTTGTACCTTTAAGATCGGAGTCACGCCGGTATGGAGACGGGTTTGTAGAGGATCAGTGCCGGTGGCTGTCGTGTTGATCAGGCCTTCACAGGGGAGACACAATCTCTGCTGACACTTCAGGGATGAGATGTGGTCATGTCTAGTCATTCATTTCATTCACAAAAATGGATTTACAGAAATGGAGTAAGCGGTAAGTATTTGCAATGATTATCAGGGCTAGGATATATATATGGAAAGGCTGATAAAGACACAACTTGTGTTTATGTTAAATTCAATAATAATTGGATGGGGGGGGTGTACTAGCTTGTATTGGTTATGGGGTGGGGGGGTACTAGCTTGTATTGGTTATGGGGTGGGGGGGGTACTAGCTTGTATTGGTTATGGGGTGGGGGGGTACTAGCTTGTTTTGGTTATGGGGTGGGGGGGTACTAGCTTGTATTGGTTATGGGGGTACTAGCTTGTTTTGGTTATGGGGTGTGGGGGTACTAGCTTGTATTGGTTATGGGGTGGGGGGGGGGTACTAGCTTGTATTGGTTATGGGGTGGGGGGTACTAGCTTGTATTGGTTATGGGGTGGGGGGGTACTAGCTTGTATTGGTTATGGGGTGGGGGGGTACTAACTTGTTTTGGTTATGGGGTGTGGGGGTACTAGCTTGTATTGGTTATGGGGTGGGGGGGGGGTACTAGCTTGTATTGGTTATGGGGTGGGGGGTACTAGCTTGTATTGGTTATGGGGTGGGGGGGTACTAGCTTGTTTTGGTTATGGGGTGTGGGGGTACTAGCTTGTTTTGGTTATGGGGTGGGGGTACTAGCTTGTTTTGGTTATGGGGTGGGGGGGTACTAGCTTGTATTGGTTATGGGGTGGGGGGGTACTAGCTTGTTTTGGTTATGGGGTGGGGGGGTACTAGCTTGTATTGGTTATGGGGTGGGGGGGTACTAACTTGTTTTGGTTATGGGGTGTGGGGGTACTAGCTTGTATTGGTTATGGGGTGGGGGGGTACTAGCTTGTATTGGTTATGGGGTGGGGGGGGTACTAGCTTGTTTTGGTTATGGGGTGTGGGGGTACTAGCTTGTTTTGGTTATGGGGTGGGGGGGTACTAGCTTGTTTTGGTTATGGGGTGTGGGGGTACTAGCTTGTTTTGGTTATGGGGTGGGGGTACTAGCTTGTTTTGGTTATGGGGTGGGGGGGTACTAGCTTGTATTGGTTATGGGGTGGGGGGGTACTAGCTTATTTTGGTTATGGGGTGGGGGGGTACTAGCTTGTATTGGTTATGGGGTGGGGGGGTACTAACTTGTTTTGGTTATGGGGTGGGGGGGTACTAGCTTGTATTGGTTATGGGGTGGGGGGGGGTACTAGCTTGTATTGGTTATGGGGTGGGGGGGTACTAGCTTGTATTGGTTATGGGGTGGGGGGGGTACTAGCTTGTATTGGTTATGGGGTGTGGGGGTACTAGCTTGTTTTGGTTATGGGGTGGGGGGGTACTAGCTTGTTTTGGTTATGGGGTGTGGGGGTACTAGCTTGTATTGGTTATGGGGTGGGGGGGGTACTAGCTTGTATTGGTTATGGGGTGTGGGGGTACTAGCTTGTATTGGTTATGGGGTGTGGGGGTACTAGCTTGTTTTGGTTATGGGGTGGGGGGGTACTAGCTTGTATTGGTTATGGGGTGGGGGGTACTAGCTTGTTTTGGTTATGGGGTGGGGGGGTACTAGCTTGTATTGGTTATGGCGTGGGGGGGTACTAGCTTGTATTGGTTATGGGGTGGGGGGGGGGTACTAGCTTGTATTGGTTATGGGGTGGGGGGGTACTAGCTTGTTTTGGTTATGGGGTGTGGGGGTACTAGCTTGTTTTGGTTATGGGGTGGGGGGTACTAGCTTGTTTTGGTAATGGGGTGGGGGGGTACTAGCTTGTATTGGTTATGGGGTGGGGGGGTACTAGCTTGTATTGGTTATGGGGTGGGGGGGGTACTAGCTTGTTTTGGTTATGGGGTGTGTGGGTACTAGCTTGTTTTGGTTATGGGGTGGGGGGGTACTAGCTTGTATTGGTTATGGGGTGGGGGGGGGGTACTAGCTTGTATTGCTTATGGGGTGGGGGGGTACTAGCTTGTTTTGGTTATGGGGTGGGGGGGTGGGGGTACTAGCTTGTATTGGTTATGGGGTGTGGGGGTACTAGCTTGTTTTGGTTATGGGGTGGGGGGTACTAGCTTGTTTTGGTTATGGGGTGGGGGGGTACTAGCTTGTTTTGGTTATGGGGTGGGGGGGTACTAGCTTGTATTGGTTATGGGGTGGGGGGGGGGGGTACTAGCTTGTTTTGGTTATGGGGTGTGTGGGTACTAGCTTGTTTTGGTTATGGGGTGGGGGGGTACTAGCTTGTATTGGTTATGGGGTGGGGGGGGGTACTAGCTTGTATTGCTTATGGGGTGGGGGGGTACTAGCTTGTTTTGGTTATGGGGTGGGGGGGTGGGGGTACTAGCTTGTATTGGTTATGGGGTGTGGGGGTACTAGCTTGTTTTGGTTATGGGGTGGGGGGTACTAGCTTGTTTTGGTTATGGGGTGGGGGGGTACTAGCTTCTATTGGTTATGGGGTGGGGGGGGTACTAGCTTGTATTGGTTATGGGGTGGGGGGTACTAGCTTGTATTGGTTATGGGGTGGGGGGGTACTAGCTTGTATTGGTTATGGGGTGGGGGGGGGGGTACTAGCTTGTTTTGGTTATGGGGTGGGGGGGGTACTAGCTTGTATTGGTTATGGGGTGTGGGGTACTAGCTTGTTTTGGTTATGGGGTGGGGGGGTACTAGCTTGTTTTGGTTATGGGGTGGGGGGGGTACTAGCTTGTATTGGTTATGGGGTGTGGGGGTACTAGCTTGTATTGGTTATGGGGTGGGGGGGGGTACTAGCTTGTTTTGGTTATGGGGTGGGGGGGGGGGTACTAGCTTGTATTGGTTATGGGGTGTGGGGGTACTAGCTTGTTTTGGTTATGGGGTGGGGGGTACTAGCTTGTTTTGGTTATGGGGTGGGGGGTACTAGCTTGTTTTGGTTATGGGGTGGGGGGGGTACTAGCTTGTTTTGGTTATGGGGTGGGGGGGTAATAGCTTGTTTTGGTTATGGGGTGGGGGGGTACTAGCTTGTATTGGTTATGGGGTGGGGGGTACTAGCTTGTATTGGTTATGGGGTGGGGGGTACTAGCTTGTATTGGTTATGGGGTGGGGGTACTAGCTTGTATTGGTTATGGGGTGGGGGGGTAATAGCTTGTTTTGGTTATGGGGTGGGGGGGTACTAGCTTGTATTGGTTATGGGGTGGGGGGGTACTAGCTTGTATTGGTTATGGGGTGGGGGGTACTAGCTTGTATTGGTTATGGGGTGGGGGTACTAGCTTGTATTGGTTATGGGGTGGGGGGGTACTAGCTTGTATTGGTTATGGGGTGGGGGCTACTAGCTTGTATTGGTTATGGGGTGGGGGGTACTAGCTTGTATTGGTTATCCCAAACTACACCCCTGGTTGTGCTTGTAACCTGTGTTCAGTGTTCAAACTACATCTTGTGCTCATGAGAAAGTGACTGACATGGCTATTTTGTGTTATATTAAGAGATTAAGGTCTAAATAAGGTGAATCTGCAGCTTTAAAGAAATATTACTTGAAAAAACCTAAGCTCTTTTATTCTATATATGACAACTGAATTGACTTGCTCTTAATTAACATCATGCTTCCTTTTTGGTTACACTTTATTTCGATAGTCACTTTAGACGTTCTACTAATTATAAGTAACTTTTCAACTACATGTCAACTAACTCTCATTAGAGTATTAGTATATTATAGTAGACTCAGTAGACTGGTAGGTTATGGTTAGGTGTTAGGGTTCGGGTTAGGAGAATAAGTTGACTTGTAGTGGCCAAGTTAGTTATAGCCAGTTGAATGTCTGTTGGGGGACCAACAAAACAAAGTGTTAGCAGATATTGAGCTGACAGTCTACTAATACTTAATGACAGTTAGTTGACATGTAGTTAAAAAGTTACTTATAGTTAGTAGAATGTCTAAAGTGGACTATCGAAATAAAGTGTTACCTTCTTTTTTTTGAGATCTTTTTTTTTATCTCAGAGAACTCAAAGGAAAAGAGGTTTTAGTCTATTGCAAGCCAGATTTTAAAAACTTGAACCGTTGGACTGTCACAATCCCAGTTCTGTGTCTTTTGTTTTGTATGGACAAAGTTAAAGTTGAAGTTTTTTTTTTTTTTTTTTTTTTTTTTTATTGAATTTTAATAACAAAACATTTTACACACAAGAGTACATATAACCATTGGGGTAGAGAAGAGATGAAAAAAAATAAATGAAAAAAAAAAAAATAATAATAAAAAAATAATAAATAGGCTACTGAAAGACTTTTTACAAAAAAAGCTTGTACTTGTCAAACATCTGTTTAGTTTTCATAGCTTTCAGGTTTTTACTTTTGGAAATAGTTTCTAAATATATCTTAACATCAATTTTAAAATGTTCAAAATTTGTTATTTTTCCATTCCATTTGACCTTATGAATATAGTAACGGGAAATTATAACAATTAAATAAAAAATAAACAAAATGTTTTTTTCACCCTCAAATGAGAAACATTTTAACATTTACATCAATTTCTTCAAAGTTAACAGGAGTCATAACTTTACATTGCAAGTAATTATACTCTTTCCAATTATAAGTTCTTTCCAAAACATTTGGGTCTTGGGACATTCCCAAAATAAATGCTTAATAGTCTCAGGGGTGGTTTTACAAAAAGCACAAATATCTTCAATGTTCACTTTAAAACGTTGTACCACAAGTGATTTAACTGGGTAAATTCGATGGAAAATTTTATATGAAACCTCTTTTACTTTGTTTGTAATGCAATACTTGTGATGTGTCATCCAAACTTTCAACGCATCCTCATCCCAAGGCGTCATATTCTGTCACTTTGACAAAGCGCATGGAACCCTTTAGCGTCAATATAACACGCAGAGAGATGGGTAGGTTTAGGTATGGTGTAGGGTTAGGGTTAGACCGCTAGGAGGCGCCTTCTGACCCATATATATCGGCGTCTCATATTGACGCTAAAGGGTACCATGCGTATATAGACGCATGGTACCCTTGATATAGACGCTTTGGCAAAAGCGTCATTATATTACGCCTTGTGGGATGAGAACGGGCTGTTACTCCACTCAATATGTTTCTTAAATGAAGAATTCCAGTGAATAGTAACAGCAAGTACACATTTAGATTGAAGAAGGGACCGCAAAAAAATATTATTACATCCAGAACTTGTGAAATCCTTACCCTGCAATTTAAAACAAGAAGTAAATTCTTCTACTGTTGTTTGTAAAGAACTTGCAAGTTTAACGGGTATTTTGTTAACATCATAATCGCATTTTAGTATAAATTCTATACCACCTACTTTTTGAAAGATATAATTAGGTACCGTATACCATACTTTGTTTATTTTTTTTATAATTTTGAAGCCATTTTATTTTAAATATTATATTAGAAGTCTTAAAATCCAAAACATTCAATCCTCCATTAACTTTTGATCTACAAATATTTTATTTTTTAATATAATGTGATTTGTTCTTCCAAATAAATGTAAAGAGTTTAGTGTCTATACTTTTAATTAATGAGGGGGGTACCTCTAACACTTGAGCATTATAAACCAACCTGGATAAACCTTCAGCTTTAACCAATAACACACGACCAGTTATAGAGATATCTCTCATCAGCCAAGAATTCAGTTTCTTTTCAAATGATTGAATTATAGGAGTAAAATTTAGCTCATTCCTAACTTCCTGATTTTTTGATATCTTAATACCTAAATATTTGACGACTTCTTTTACGGGAATATTGCATATTGTGGTAAAGTCACATGCACCTAGAGCCATAAGTTCACATTTATTAATATTCAGGGAAAGACCAGATGCAGATGAATATAACTGCAAACACTTTATTGCTTTTTCAACTTCAGTATAATCTCTTAAGAAAAGAGTAGTGTCATCCGCTAATTGTGTGCATTTAATTTCTGTATCTTTTATTTTGATACCACGAAAATTGTCCTTCTTAATATGAATGGCCATAATTTGTGTAACCAACAAAAAAAAGCAATGGACTAATCGGACAGCCCTGTCGAATTCCCCTTTTAATTTCGAATCTATGAGAAGTTACATATGCCAATTTTACAGAACTATTAATCTTAATATATAGGGTTCTAATTACTTTTTGAAATTTGTTCCCAAAACCGAAAAATGTAAGAGTTTTAAAAATAAAGTCATGTTCAATTGTATCAAAGGCCTTGTAAAAATCGACAAACAAAATAAAACTATTTTCATTAATAATTTCGTTATATTCTATAAGGTCTAATACAAGTCTAATATTATTACAAATATGTCACATGTCTGTCCTGTCTTGTGATGCACTTGGGTGTTTTGTTATGTTGAGCCATGTGCTCTTGTCATTGTTGATCCCTCCCCCTCGTTACCTGATTATTGTTTGAGGTCTCCCACCTGTTCCCTCTTGATTTGTTCCCTTCTTAAGTCTCCTCTTGTTTGCAGTCCTTGTCGGATCGTTGTCTAATGTCTCCCGTTCCCCGTGATCCTCTGTTCAGGTTATTGTTGTTTTATTGTTATTCATTGTGTTTTTTCCCCCTTGTGGGTTTTGGTTTGTGTTTGTTTATGTTATATTAAACTTTATGTTCTCCTGCACTTGAGTCCTCACACCTTGTTGTCTTACCCATTCCGTGACAAAATATGTCTTTTATAAAGCCTGACTGCCCCTCATCAATAATAAGTTCTAATCCTAACTTTAGCCTTTCAGCAAATATGGAAGCAATAATTTTACTATCATTATTTATTAGTGTAATAGGTCGCCAATTATCTAGTGACCTTTTATGTTGAAGTGCCTTCTCTGTGTCCCTGTGTTCTTCCTGTTTTTTTTCATCTCTCCTTGTTTTCATATTAGTTGTTATAGTTACCGTCATTGAACACTCCTTCAGTTATTTATCTACTCATTGTTATGTGTATTTGAGGTCTTGGTTTTCAGTTATGCTTTGTTAGACGCTGTATGCTGTTTTCTGTGGTGGATCGTGTTCGTGTTTTGGTTCAGATGTTCCTGTCCACCCATGTGGAGTTTTGTCTTTAAAAATGTGTGTGCAAGTGGATTCTGGAACTGACTGCTTGCAGTTATAATGACGTCAGACTTATGATAGGAATGTTATTTTTAAAGGTTGTAATATGCTTTTGTCCTGTTTGCCCCCACATTGATCAAATGATATTACCATTGATTATTTTTGATCGTTTCAATATTGATTCAACAGCAGTGATGTTGAATCAATCATAGTAATGTAGATTCAATGGCATCACCATTGTTTTAACATTAGTTGAGGGTGCAAAAGTGATATTTAATCATTGTCACACCGTAATGTTGATTAAATTATATTATCATAAATTTGTTTTTGTTGAAACCTCACCATTGTTTTAACATTAATTGCAATAAGTGATATTGAAGTCTTCTGAAACAAAAAATTGCAAATGCTGTGTTTATGTAACAGGAAGAAACTAGGGAAAGTACTTAGTAAAATTCTTGGTACTTCTTTTGCAAGCATTTAAGGATACACTCAAGACAAGATGTTCTGTAACTAGCAGATCTAAGCTCACAATGTTCTTGTAATGTAGCAGATCTTGCATTATCTCATGTCTAAAGAGGTGAAAACACACACTTTGATACCATGGCACATCATGCAAGTCTGTAGGAAAATAAACTCAAAGAAATGTATAACTTGTACCGGAAAAATCACGTGACAAGGCATAAAATGAATCTAGAATTCATAAAGATAAGAATAATAAGATTCATAACTAGGAAAATTTAAATAAATGAATTAAAGACATCAATAAAAGGAATAATGAATTGTTAAACATTTACATAGTTCAATTAAACAACAATTAAACTATTTGTCACAATGACAGTTCCCATGTTTCAATTAAACAAACATTTCAGTCAGCAATGTGATCTGAACTAGGTCCTTTTTGGGAGAATGAGAGGCAGGTTCATTTTGATGAACAAAATCATCTCTGCATGATCAGCTGTGATTCACAAAATGTGACACTGAGCTGAACAGCGTTTCACTGTCAACACTACTGCATGGTGCTGAGAGGTATCTGGATGCCATTTTGGCCAGAGTAGGGAACCGCATTTCGTTAACAGCCCAGTAGTGGTTTGCATTCTCAAGAAATTGTGGTCTCCCCTAGGTATGTCTCTAATAGTGTAGTAGAACCTACTTGAGCTCTGTTTAGCAAGACTGGTGCTTGCTCATCTGCTATTTCATCATATAAACTGTCCAGGCTGCTGCTTGCCTGGTCCCTGCGTGGGTTTCTGGCAGGAGGTTTGAGCAAGTCATGATCCTCCTCTTCTCCAGACGACCTCAACAGCCCACGCATCAGCATCTCCTTGGCATTTGCAGCAGTGTTGGTGTTAGAGAAAAAAACGATTTTTATACCTATAACAGAGGGAGAAAAAATAATTAGGCTATCTGACAATAGGTTTGCCTGAATACGAGACCACTTTGGCTATTAAAATAACATAGCCTAATCAAATAATTTAATTAAATGGAAATTAAATACTAAAATTTACTTTTCAGCAAGACATAGGCAACTTTTAGTTTTCAACTCGCGAACTACCCTAACTAACGCAAATGCGCACACACACACACCTACCTGGGGTCGAGTAGAGTAGCGATGCTGTAGAGGGGTTGTTCTTCCACATCAGAAAATCGCCTCCTGACATCTGCACCCTTTCATAGTTTTGATGCCATGGTCATCCTCAGTCTCTCTAGACAGAATTCTCTGCAGTGACAGCAGGAATCACATCTGATGCCATATCATCAGAAGAGCTAACTTTTCGTGTTAACTCCTCAAACGGACCCAGAACAGTCACAATCTTCTCCAGCAGTGCCCACTGGTGAGCCCTGAGATTATCAGGGAGTTCATTTTCGGACACAAAAATTCCTAGAGCCCGTTTCTGCTCAATCATGGACCGGATCATGTAAAATGTACTATTCCAGCGGGTCTGTTCGTCCTGCTGTTGTCGTTTTGCAGGCTGACCGATCTCTAACTGAATGTCTTTGAGGCAGGAGTAGGCTAGAGGAGAATGTTTAAAATGGCCAAAGATTTTGCGTCCGATAGCCAATGCATCAGCAACACTTCTCTGTGACAAAAGGCCCTCGTGGACCACCAGCTGGAGAGTGCGAGCGGCACAAGGTAGGCTGGGGAGTCCAGCATCATTCATGCCCTTAATCATATTTTTTGCGTTGTCTCGTAGCACAACGCGGACAGAGGTTTTCAGAATGCACCAGGTCTGAAGCATCCCATCGAACGCACCTGCTATGGCTTGGCTTGTGTGCGAGCCCCGGAACGGCTTTGCTTGGAAGGTGGCTTGGCGAAGAGTAAAGTCGTCATCAATCCACTGTACAGTTAAACTGAGCAGAGACATAGGGCAGACACTGCTTGACCAAATATCTGTTGTAAAACTGAAGGCCGAAACGTCACGCAACAGGCCACTGATGCATGAAAAAAAAAACGTGTTTCATGAGGTGACAATGTGCTTTTTCACCTCATGAAACACTTTTGGTGTCGAAATCCTATATTTTCAACAGCCGACAATGGCTGGTCATCAAGTGCAATAAAGTATGCAATTCCCTCTGTTATTTTTAGTGCCCGTGGATTTAGATACATTTTTATGAGTGCGAGTACGAGTATATGAGGACAGTATCGGCCCGATCCCCGATGCCAGTATCGGTATCGAGCCATTCCTAATATATATATATATATATATATATATATATACACTCACCGGCCACTTTATTAGGTACACCTGTCCAACTGCTCGTTAACACTTTATTTCTAAGCAGCCAATCACATGGCGGCAACTCAGTGCATTTAGGCATGTAGACATGGTCAAGACAATCTCCTGCAGTTCAAACCGAGCATCAGTATGGGGAAGAAAGGTGATTTGAGTGACTTTGAACGTGGCATGATTGTTGGTGCCAGAAGGGCTGGTCTGAGTATTTCAGAAACTGCTAATCTACTGGGATTTTCACGCACAACCATCTCTAGGGTTTACAGAGAATGGTCCGAAAAAGAAAAAACATCCAGTGAGCGGCAGTTCTGTGGGCGGAAATGCCTTGTTGATGCCAGAGGTCAGAGGAGAATGGCCAGACTGGTTCGAGCTGATAGAAGGGCAACAGTGACTCAAATAACCACCCGTTACAACCAAGGTGGGCAGAAGAGCATCTCTGAACGCACAGTACGTCGAACTTTGAGGCAGATGGGCTACAGCAGCAGAAGACCACACCGGGTGCCACTCCTTTCAGCTAAGAACAGGAAACTGAGGCTACAATTTGCACAAGCTCATCGAAATTGGACAATAGAAGATTGGAAAAACGTTGCCTGGTCTGATGAGTCTCGATTTCTGCTGCGACATTCGGATGGTAGGGTCAGAATTTGGCGTCTACAACATGAAAGCATGGATCCATCCTGCCTTGTATCAACGGTTCAGGCTGGTGGTGGTGGTGTCATGGTGTGGGGAATATTTTCTTGGCACTCTTTGGGCCCCTTGGTACCAATTGAGCATCGTTGCAACGCCACAGCCTACCTGAGTATTGTTGCTGACCATGTCCATCCCTTTATGACCACAATGTACCCAACTTCTGATGGCTACTTTCAGCAGGATAATGCGCCATGTCATAAAGCTGGAATCATCTCAGACTGGTTTCTTGAACATGACAATGAGTTCGCTGTACTCAAATGGCCTCCACAGTCACCAGATCTCAATCCAATAGAGCATCTTTGGGATGTGGTGGAACGGGAGATTCACATCATGGATGTGCAGCCGACAAATCTGCGGCAACTGTGTGATGCCATCATGTCAATATGGACCAAACTCCCTGAGGAATGCTTCCAGCACCTTGTTGAATCTATGCCACGAAGAATTGAGGCAGTTCTGAAGGCAAAAGGGGGTCCAACCCGTTACTAGCATGGGGTACCTAATAAAGTGGCCGGTGAGTGTGTATATATATATATATATATATATATATATACACCAGTGTTGTGCCTAAACGCGTTAATTGAACGATAGTTCATGAACTCGTTCATATTTTAGGCGAACGTGAACTGAACGTACTGTATTAATGCCTGATGAACGTTACTGTGAACTCGTTCATTCTGGTGTCTGTGAACGAACGCTCTCTCAGTTTAACTTCGTTCAATTGGGTGCCATATTTCTATAAAGCCTTCCAGGCAAACCCCGGCTAAAACACACCATAAACAGGCCTTAATATGTAGCGAAAAAAACACCCAATCTGGCAACACCAGCCACCAGTGTCGCACCGCCGCATGCGTCATCAAAACAAAAAGCAGCATGTAGTTGACAAAGCAGCGAGGACTGGATGCGTCGTACTGTAACGCGTTGTGTCAGGAGGGAAAGGAAACAGGTATAGCTCACATCCAAAGCCACTAGGCCAGATAAACTCACGGAGGCGTGAACAGCTCGCGCTTTATTTCCCCAATCAAACTTGGGGCAACTGTCTGTCCCACGCTCCGTCCACAGCGTTACCAAACAAAACATAAACAGATCAAATAAAATGAGCACCATTACCCGCATACATCGAGGGGCACGGTACAATACCATACAGATATAGAGTGTAGAGTTTAACAGGGCGTGCGCGCAGCTCTTAAAGGGGCCACACCTTTTATCCACTCGTTACAGTATGATCATTTAAACGAGTTTTATGACAAGGTCGGTGAGGATGGGAAAAATCTTACATTTTTGTGCAAACTTTGCCCGCCTATAAAATAAATGAAGTTTTATGTAACAAAGTTCGGGAGGAGCATGTTCAGGTAATCATCCAATCAGCACAAGAAGAAGCCAGTATAAATAAAGCCTTCCCTTACTTCCTGTCTCATGACTACTTTCTCAGCATCCCACCACCACCCCTTCACCCCACATTCGGCTGGGCCCGCTCATAGATACCTATGATCTCTAAGGTTAGGGGGAGTACTCTGGGGTCGGGCCGAATTCTGAGCTCGGAGCCCTCCCCCCGGACAGCAAGCCAAATACGTATTATAATATTACATCAGATTTCATTAACATGTAAACTCGTGAATTGCTGTGGGCTGTGGCAATAATTAAAAAAAATAGCTCGCAACAAATTTATGGAAAAAAAGAACTATGAACTAGTTCATTTTTGGAATTGTGAACTATGAACTGAACTAGTTCATTTTAAAATGTGTGACCTGAACTTTGAACTAGTTCATGTAGAAAGTGAACTTTCCCAACACTGATATACACACAGTATATTAGATCATAGTGGCAGTTTAGATCATGTGTTCCTCCTTGCCTTCGCTACATCACGCACAGGGATACACATGATCTATGCATGGGATCAGAGCACGCATCGCACAGATCTCGAGGGGGTTGACTGTATACATTACGATTGTCTTCCGATGAGGAACTGCCTGTCCCTCTTTGAGGAGAGTGGTCCACGAGGTCAGCGCCACTCGTGGTTTGGGTCCTGCGGTGGTTCACATCATAGGGGACACAGATGGAGCTGGCAGAGGAGCTTGAGACGGACACGTCCATTTCTCAGCTTTCATCTGCTGGCTCCAGCACTTTCACTCTGGACTTGGAAGCAAGTTCTGCGGTTTCTTCCGCCCAGAGTGAAGGCCTGATGTTGGTTTTCTCCAGTTCTGAGTGTATCGTCACTATCAAGGCAGGGGAGCTTGAGGAGTCGCCAACTCTATCCCCTGCTGATGAGAAGCTAGTGGAGGTTGTGACTCATGCCGTTGCCAGACTAAACGTCGACTGGCTAGCCAAAAAGCAGAAAGTACGTCAGAGACATTAGACGAGTGCTTCCTGCCAAGTAAATCACAGTCTCCACGTCGGGCCTACCATTTTTCCAGACTTCCGCAGCAAGGCGTCAAGGTCCTGGAATAGGCAGTTTTCTGCTAGTGTTTCTGTAGTCCCGTGGTCTCTAACTAGTTTTTGATCACGGGGCTGAATGAGCACGGGAATCAGGCAATGCCCAGGGTTGAAGAGACGCTTGCGGGCAATCTCACCCCTGGGGATGCTTTGTCCCTGAAGGCCCCAGACATTGCCCATCAAGCCCTGCAGAACATTGTCTTTGGTGGTCAAATCTTATGAGGTAGCAGGTCAGGTGGGTGCATGACTGCATACAATGGGGATCTTGCAGACATAACAGGATGACCTGCTGAGACCCAGACCTGGATGAAGGCGAGGGTGTGGGACCCGACGTAGTAAAAGAGTTGTGTCGAGCCACAGACCTGTCTCTCCGGGCTAACAAGGCAAGGCAAGTTTACTTATAATAATAATAATACATTTTATTTATAATGCGGTTTTCTTAAACCCAAAGCGCTACATTTAAATAAACAAAAAACAACAAGGGCAATACAAAAATTAGTGAAAAACAGCCTTAAATAGATGTCTTAATCAGCTTTTTAAACTGTTCCAGTGTTGGTGCATTTCTGATAGTAGGAGGAAGCACATTCCATAGCTTGGGGGCTTTGTATGAAAAGGCTCTTTCCCCCATGGTCTTAAGCTTACATGAAGGCTGGTGTAGTAAAAGAGAATTAGAAGAACGGAGAGAGCGTGATGGAATATAAGGGCTAATGAGCTCACAAAGGTACTCTGGTGCAGTCGCATGTAGCGCCTTGTATGTTAGTATAAGAACTTTGAAATCAATTCTCACATTTATGGGAAGCCAGTGCAACTGTGAAAGCACCGGTGTGATATGTTTACGAGGAGAAGTACGAGTGAGCACACGGGCAGCAGAATTTTGAATGTACTGTAGCCTTCTCCGAGATTTAGCTGGAAGGCCAGAGAACAAGGCATTACAATAATCTAACCTAGTTGTAATAAAGTCATGTATAAGCCTCTCTGTATCTGAAAAAGAAAGAAAAGGTCTATGTCGAGCAACGTTTCTCGGATGGTAAACAGACGTTTTAGAGATGTTTTTTATTTGTGCTTCAAATGTTAGCTGTGGATCAAAAATGACACCAAGATTCCTCACCTGTAAAGTTGGAGTTACCATGCTGGAATCAACAATCAGACTAATCTGCTCGGCTTTACGAATAGCCGCCACTGTACCAATCTGCATCAATTCAGTTTTGGAGCCGTTCAGCTTCAAGAAGTTATTCTGCATCCATAAACTGATCTCTGCAAGACAACTACGCAAAGCTATTAATGAGAAATGAACATCAGGACTAGTGGTGATGTAAATCTGCGTATCATCCGCGTAGCAGTGATACCCAAGACCATATTTCCTGATGATCTGCCCAAGTGGAAGCATGTAAATGTTAAATAAAATTGGACCCAACACTGAGCCCTGAGGAACTCCCTGTCGAACAGGGACGGTGTCAGATTTGAAATTTCCCAAGCTTACAAACTGGGCACGATTTGTTAAATAGGACCGAAACCAACTGAATACTACTCCAGAAACACCCAGCCAATTTTCCAGCCTATCAAGCAGAAAAGAGTGACATATAGTGTCAAAAGCAGCACTGAGGTCTAATAACACCAAAATACTGCATGCACCTGAATCTGACGTAATAAGTAAGTCATTTACAACCCTCACTAGAGCTGTCTCAGTACTATGGCCTTTTCTGAACCCAGATTGAAAAGGTTCAAAAAGACTATTCTGTGATAGGTGATGATTTAACTGAAAAGCCACAACACGCTCCAAAACTTTTGCCAAGAATGGAAGGTTAGAAATTGGCCTGTAATTGGACAAATCAGAAAACATCACAGCCAGGCTACTTAGGGACTGGTGTAATGGCGGCTGTTTTTAATTCTGGAGGAATAATTCCAGAACTCAATGATAAATTCACAATCAAAGTCATGTGAGGGGAGGTTATTGCAAGGCAGTTCATAATAACTGAGCAGGGTACCGGATCTAAAATACTGGTAGTTGAATTCATGGACATAACTGTACTCATAATAAAATCAACTCCAACCATATTAAAGTTCGAAAAGGTAGTGGTCGGAGGATTAAAAGGATGAATATCAACTAGCTCAACTGGGGTGCTAGAGATTAAAGAGCTGTATAAACCCTCTTCACATTTCATACACAATGGTACTACAAAGTGCTTTACATAGAAGTAATTAAAATAATCAAAAGAAATAAGAACAGTTTAGAATAAAAATAAAATAAAATACAGTGCAAACAGTCAGACGAACAGTGGCACAGTGCTCATTGTTTAAATGCACAGCTAAACAGAAGTGTTTTGAGTCTGGATTTGAATGTGACTGTAGGAGCACATCTGATCTCCTCTGGAAGCTGGCTCCAGCTGCGGCTGGCATAATAGCTAGAAGCAGACTCACCATGCTTTGAGTAAACCCTTGGTATTTCTAACTGATGTGATCTTAATGCTCTGAGTGATCTGTTTATATTCAGTGAGCATATCTGCAATGTATTGAGGTCCTGAGCCATTGAGTGATTTATATACCATTAATATTACTTTAAAATCAATCCTAAATGTAACTGGGAGCCAGTGTAGAGACCTGAGGACTGGTGTGATATCTTCATATTTTCTGGTTCTGCTCAGAATCCTGGCAGCAGCGTTCTGTATGAGCTACAACCTTCTTATGGTCTTTTTGGGAAGGCCAGTGAGGAATCCATTACATTAATCCACTGCTGGAGATGAAAGCATGCACAAGTTTCTCTAAGTCTTGACTGGAAATAAAGCATCTAATTCTTGCAATATTTTTCAGATAATAGTATGCTGATTTAGTTATTGCTTCGACATGAATACTGAAACTAAGGTCTGACTCTAGTCACACCAAGATTTCTGACTAGATTTTTAGTTATTTGACCCCTAGCGGCATTTACCTTGAGAACTTCATATTTGTTTCCAAACGCAATGACTTCAGTTTTGTCATTTGTCAAATGTCTTTGTTTAACTGAAGAAAGTTTTGGCATATCCAACTGTTGACTTCATCAATGCATTGGCACAGGGAGTCAATGGGGCTGTAGTCGTTAGGCGATAGGGCTAAGTAGATCTGTGTATCGTCTGCATAGCTGTGGTAAGCAATTTGGTTCTTTCTCATTATTTGGCTGCATAATTGGAGCATATACAGGTTGAATACGAGTGGCGCAAGAATTGAGCCTTGAGGAACTCCGCATGTCATAGATGTCCACTGAGACTTATGGTCTCCTATACTCACATAATAACCTCTCCCTTCTAAGTATGACCTGAACCATTTTTGGACATTTTAGGGTTATACCAAGAAGACATCCTTCTCTATCCATGACAGCACTGGTGGACATGGAGAGACACGTTTGGCTGACCCTATCTAGAATTAAATAAAAAGTCAAGTCCTTCCTTTTGAACACTGTTGTTGAGAGGATCCAGGTGGCCAAAAAGCAAGTGGTGGCATTCCATAGGTTCGTCCCTTACCAGAGCCAGGAGCTGCTGCCAGGGTGCAAACAAAAGAAGATTATTGACTCACAGAGGTTCTCCTCCGAGAGACTGGGGGTCGAAACAGCACTCGCCCAAACCCTTATTAGGAGAAGAAGGATCTGAGGACCATCATTCTCTCTAGGAAGGCTTTGGGTAAGAGATCCTGCTGCCAGAAGGCTCAGGCATTTAAGGGCAGACCCCTCTGGGGGAAGTGGTCCACACCAGTCCAAAGCGTGTTTCTCTGCAGTGCCCTCAAAAAATCAGTCTGCTGTCCCGTGTATTTTTGGGTGCAGTGGTTTCCAGCGAGCTCATTGCTTAAGTGTGTACTTGGGTTCGCTACAGCACTGAGAGGCTAGAGACAGTGGAGTTGATATGGAAGAAGTTCGACAAGGTGGAAGTGGACTTGTTCGCATCAGAGAAGATGACACAATGCCCAATTTGGTTTTCCCTTACACATCCAGCTCCACTGGGATTGAATGCCATGTTGCAGATGTGGCCGAGGCTATGTCTATATACATTTCCCCTGATCACTCTGCTCCAGTTCTAGAGAGTTCACCTGGACAGGGTTCGTCTACTCTAAGTAGCCCTGTTCTGGCCTGCCCGAGTATGGTTCACGGTCCTGTTGTCTGTTTCCTTGCACTTTGAGGCCTGCTATACATGCAAAAGTTCTAGCCTGGGGTTCTGGGGAGATGGTCCCTGGCACCCTTCAAGCCGATTGAGTCTGTTTACGGAGAAGTTTCTCACTCTCAAGATGGCTTTCTTTCTAGCTATTATTTTCCTCAAGAGGTTAGGATATCTGCAGGCCCTTTCATATGCCTCCTCCTGCCTAGAGTTTGCTCCTTGTAGAGTTAAAGCAAGTCTTCACCCTAGACAGGCTATGTTCTGAAAGTTCAAACTAACATTGCATGACCAGAAGTCTTGCAGGCCTTTTATCATCCTCTCCTCCTCTCCAACAGACACTAAACTTTTTTTGCCCATTGAGGGCTCTTGAGTGTCACATCCACCGGTCTTCTCATTGGCATAAGACTGAGCAATTGCTGGTATGCTTTTGTTTACCCAAGTGGTGTTCCTCGGCTTCCAAGCAAAGAATAAGCAAATGTTGAGGCTATCTCTGTGGCATAAGAGGTGTCTGAGCTTTCTTAGCCTCTGGTTGTAAAGGCCCACTCTACTAGAAGTATGGCAGTATCTAAGGTTTTACTGTCAGGAGTTTTTCTCCAAGAGGTGTGTGCTGCGACAGGCTGGTCCTCTCCACACACATTTATCTGATTCTGTAGCCTGGATTTAGACTCTACACCAGGGTCTCAAGTATTTATGTCTTAAACTGTGCTCCGAGGGATTCACACTAGGATTTAGAAAAGGAATCCCCTTAACAGGGAATAATCTCGGAAACAACTGTAACCCTGGTTCCCTGAGAAGGGAACGAGAGGCTGCATCGCCCAACCATACCTTTGGCATGTCTGTGAGCAACTTCAGCTAATCAGTTGTGTTCCGGGTCTCCTTTATAGTGTTGTGGCAAAAAACATCACTGCGTGAGAGACACTCAGAGTCTAATTAATAAAAAGAGAATTATTTATTCTTACAAGAATAGGCCCAGTCGCCAACACAGCAGTTACCCTGTGGGGTGAGTGGCACACAGACAGGAAGAACTGGGCAGCCTTTATACCATTCTCAAGGTCTTCATTCTAGCAGCCGCCTTTTCTAGTAGTTTTCCACAGATCAAGGATCCATTACTGCTAGCTTCGACTTATCGCTAGCTGACCCTTAAGACCCCCCCCCCCCCAAGTTAGATGACCTCTGACCTCTGGTGGTCAGAGGTCCTTTGCCCAGCCGTTCCCAGTGTCTCGCTCCTTCACTCCAGTCGTATAAACATACATAAATAGCAGAGAAGTTAAAATAATGAAACATATGAAGTTCCTTTGCAGTATCTACTGAAAGTAAATGAAAAATAAAAAACGCCACAACAATAGCTTCCTCTGTATGCCGTCACGTGTCATGGGGTGATGTTGCACCCATAACATTTATGGGAGTTTGTTGAACACGTGCTTCACACGCAATCACACAGCAGCATTCCCATAGTGCTCTTGGAGGGCCACTGTCCTGCAGAGTTCAGCTGCATCCCCCAATTATACACACCTGAACCAGCCAATCAAGGTCCAACTAGGTAAACATCCAAACAAGTGTGATGAGGCAAGTTGGAGCTAAACTTTACAGTACAGTGGCCCTCTAGGACAGAGTTTGGATGGTGCCATCCTCAAATGCAGCATCTCATTCCCTTCTCAGGGAACTAAGCTTACCGTTGTAACCGAGACGTTTATTCAGCGTACTGAAGCCTCTTTTCAATTGACATCAATTAAAATAAAAAAGGCTTCTGATCTCCTTATCTGTGTACCAGAGCATTATGGTTTTTTGTTGTTGTTGCTAACCTTGCAGGTTAACCTTCAAGCTGCTTTAAACCTCCAGGCAAGTGTGTTTTAGCAGGTTGGAGCTAAACTCTGCAGGACATTGACCCACCAGCAGCAGGATTAGACATCCCTGTCAGAGGAACACAGTGTTACCATAGAATACAAGATGTTACCATAGAATACAAGATGTTCTCTCAGTAAAGGCAAAGTGCACACTGACAAACCACATTTAGTTAAAAAAATACAAAACAAAATGACCAAACCGGGTTTGATGCAATGTCGAGATCTCTTCTGGAATGCTAAAGAAGTCATCTAATATTACTAGGTTGTTTTTTTCTTTCTCAGGGACGTTTCTTTCCTTTGGGGATGTCAGTTTGAACATGCGTCAGTTTTTTTTTAAGGCTGAGGGCAAAGCGCAGAGAAAAGGGTGGGGATAAACTCGAGAATATCAATGACAGCGCTGAATAGCATGATTAGAAGTCCTGTTTGCATTTTGAGGAACACAAGAAAGCTGTCAGAAACATTCTAGGAGAGTGGAAGACAAGACAGGATTAAGACTTAAGAAAATTAAAACACTTCTTCCCCATAATGGTAAGTGAGTATGAATAATTCTCTTTGAAGTTTGGAACGAGGATTGGCAAGTTATACATTTGAATTCATATACATTAGCATATTGTAGTTTTAAAAATAACACTCATCTGTGAGGGCTTGATACACAATTGCAGGTGCACTGTAACAGAGTAGACCAATGTAGACACACAACAAATGTTTGTCAGTGTGATAAATAAATAAATAAATAAATTCCTTAAAGTGAATACAGTAGATGAAAAAATAAAAACACTCTACTGGTAGTGCAGATGTATAGTAGTGCAGGATTTTACATTATTTATTGCCAGTGATGAATCTCTAATGATTGCTCAGTCAGTGAAGTAAAACTTTAGCATTAAACTAAAACTTTTCAATTCTGCAGAGTCGACCAGAGATGTTTGATTTTGAGGGTATTTCTATGACTCACTTTTTCACTGACAACTGGGAAAAGGTGAAAAACTTTCAAGCAAGACCTGATGACATTCTTATCGCCACTTATCCCAAAGCAGGTAAGACTAATGCATGAAGTTTTTCTTTCATTTCATTTGGCTATGCTGACTTGATCCTTAATAGCTTACTGTTAACTTAACCATTAGATAACACTATGAAACATTTATTGTCTTTCCAAACTGACCTTTAAAACACTTATTTTAAAACTCCTTTTCCATTGTATTGCTAGGTAGCACATGGGTTTCTTATATACTGGACCTTCTGTATTTTGGTAATGATGATCTAGAGCGTCAGACTTCCAAACCTATCTATAAGAGGATCCCATGCCTGGAGTCATACTTTCCAGAGCTTTCAACAGGTCAGAGACTTACAATTCAGTGACGTCAATCATTTTATTGCTACATTTTAAACAAATTAAATGATTTGATTATTTGATGAAAAAATAAATGTAAAATCATGAAGTTATGAAACACCAACATTTTTAGATGTTTACAGGTACAGGTTATGTAAACGTATCAGTGTATTTGATTGTTTAAATATTTTTAAATCTTTGTGATTTGATTGTTTAAATATTGTTAAATCTTTGTGTGAGTTGAGGGTAGGTAAGGCATGATTTGATGTGATGTCAAGCATTTGCATTTTGGGACATGGTGAATATATGAAGGCTAAAATACATTTCCTCCCTTGATCAAAATCAATGGGTTGAGGGTCTGTCAGCAGAAATGAAGTGAAACAGACTTCCAAAATGGTTAGGGCTTAGGGAATTTAACAAATGTGTGTTTAAAGTGAGGTGCAAGGCAGTCATAGTCCTCAATGGTTCTCCATCATGCAATACCTGGCAGAAATCAAGGCAGGAAAAAGGAAAGAGTAACAAGAAACAAAAGGAGGACAGACAACGGCAGAGCTAAAAGTCTTCACAATTAAAAAACTTCCCAAAAATTTACAAAGAAACAAAACGTACAGTTTTAAAGACAACAACAGTTTTTATGTACCCTTCAAGGCTGCCAAATTTAGAATTGGTACAGGTCTACTGCAGAGCATTTGATCATATATAACTGGAGTACAAGGTTATGAGGTGCATTATGGGTGCTTGGCTAAAGAGATGCATCTTCAATCTAGATTTAAACTGGGAGAGTGAGTCTGAGCCTCAAACATTATCAGGAAGGCTATTCCAGAGTTTAGGAGCCAAATGTGAAAACGCTCCCCCTCTTTTAGTGGACTTAGATATCCTAGGTACAACCAGAAGCCCAGAGTTTTGTGACCTTAAAGAACATGATGGATTGTAGGGCGATAGAAGATCAATTCAAAACACAGGAGCTAAACCATTTAGGGCCTTATAGGTCAGTAGCAATACTTTGTAATTGATACAGAACTAAAAAGGTAACAGTCTAGAGATGATAAAGTTGGTGTTATATGCTCATATTTTCGTGACCTTGTAAGAACTCTAGCATTTTGGACTTGTAGAAGGTTGTTTTTGTAACATAATATGACCCTACACCAATTCCTTGCCTCTTGGCCCCCAATTTAGATCTTCACCATTGTCCAAAAATCCAGCTTCACAAACTCTCCATATCATATCATTACAAATTCTGGTAACACTTTAATTGAATGGTTCACTTTAGACATTCTACTAACTATAAGTAACTTTGCAACTACATGTCAAGAAGCAGTCAGAGTATTTGTAGACTGTCTGCTTAATATCTGCTAACACTTAATTTTGATACTACAGTCTACTAATACTCTAATGAGAGGTAGTTGGCATTGCAAAGTTATAGTGCATGTTTAAAGTGGACCATCGGAATAAAGTGTAGCCCAAATTATTTAAACATATCACCTATTCATCTATTCCTACATTGCTGGAATGTAAATTTTAAATTGTTCCAAGGCCTCAAATGGGGTTTGGCATAACCACAATGATAATGAAAAAAATGATAATGAAAAAAATGAATTATCAGTTTCAGGGACAAAAATGGCTGATAATCTTCCCACCTCTCCTCGTCTCATCAAAACTCACTTACCTGTTCAGTTTATACCCAAGTCCTTCTGGGAGCAGAACTCAAGGGTAAAGTACTCCACGTCTTTTGACTGCTACAATAGATGATAAATGTAATCATATCTGCCAAAATTTGGCATTCTATTTGAATATTGTCTGCATCGTTTTCTAATTTACACTCACCGGCCACTTTATTAGGTACCCCATGCTAGTAACGGGTTGGACCCCCTTTTGCCTTCAGAACTGCCTCAATTCTTCGTGGCATAGATTCAACAAGGTGCTGGAAGCATTCCTCAGGGAGTTTGGTCCATATTGACATGATGGCATCACACAGTTGCCGCAGATTTGTCGGCTGCACATCCATGATGCGAATCTCCCGTTCCACCACATCCCAAAGATGCTCTATTGGATTGAGATCTGGTGACTGTGGAGGCCATTTGAGTACAGCGAACTCATTGTCATGTTCAAGAAACCAGTCTGAGATGATTCCAGCTTTATGACATGGCGCATTATCCTGCTGAAAGTAGCCATCAGAAGTTGGGTACATTGTGGTCATAAAGGGATGGACATGGTCAGCAACAATACTCAGGTAGGCTGTGGCGTTGCAACAATGCTCAATTGGTACCAAGGGGCCCAAAGAGTGCCAAGAAAATATTCCCCACACCATGACACCACCACCACCAGCCTGAACCGTTGATACAAGGCAGGATGGATCCATGCTTTCATGTTGTAGACGCCAAATTCTGACCCTACCATCCGAATGTCGCAGCAGAAATCGAGACTCATCAGACCAGGCAACGTTTTTCCAATCTTCTATTGTCCAATTTCGATGAGCTTGTGCAAATTGTAGCCTCAGTTTCCTGTTCTTAGCTGAAAGGAGTGGCACCCGGTGTGGTCTTCTGCTGCTGTAGCCCATCTGCCTCAAAGTTCGACGTACTGTGCGTTCAGAGATGCTCTTCTGCCCACCTTGGTTGTAACGGGTGGTTATTTGAGTCACTGTTGCCCTTCTATCAGCTCGAACCAGTCTGGCCATTCTCCTCTGACCTCTGGCATCAACAAGGCATTTCCGCCCACAGAACTGCCGCTCACTGGATGTTTTTTCTTTTTCGGACCATTCTCTGTAAACCCTAGAGATGGTTGTGCGTGAAAATCCCAGTAGATTAGCAGTTTCTGAAATACTCAGACCAGCCCTTCTGGCACCAACAATCATGCCACGTTCAAAGTCACTCAAATCACCTTTCTTCCCCATACTGATGCTCGGTTTGAACTGCAGGAGATTGTCTTGACCATGTCTACATGCCTAAATGCACTGAGTGTTAACTTCATGTGCACGAGAATGTGCTATCGCGGTAGTCTGCGAGAATGTGTTATCGCGGTTGTCTGCGAGAATTGATTATTGGGGCAGTCTGAAATAAGGTGTAATCGGGAGTGGATGTCAGAAAAATAAATATATGTGTTTCTGGAACTACATCGTGTCTCTGGGTGTTTTCATGGTAGCAGAGGATGGTTTCCAACTACAGAGTACCGCCTAAGCTTGACGAATCCCGACCATACGAGTGCTGGAAAAATGAAGTTAGTATTTGGAGACTTGTTACGGACTTGGACAAGAAAAAGCAGGCACTCGCGGTGGTGCTGGGCCTCGAGGGGCGAGCCAGAGAGACCGCTTTGGAAATACCCGCGAACGATCTAAACAAAGACGATGGTATGGAAACCTTGCTAGCTAAGCTGGACGCGATATTCTTGAGAGAAGAAAAAGACCGCGCTTATGAAGCATACTCTCATTTCGACTCGATTTCCAAAGACAGCGCGGTGTCCATGACGGACTACATCATAGATTTTGAGCAGAGATACAACCGCATGAAGAAGTACGACATGACCCTGCCTGACGCCGTGTTAGCGTTTAAACTCCTGGACACAGCTTGTCTCGAGGAGAAGAATAGGCAGCTAGCACTTACAGCGTGCACGGATTTGACATTCGCATCCATGAAGTCAGCGTTGAAGCGGATTTTCGGAGGAAAAACTAGTGGAGCGAGCGGCGGCAGCGAGACTCAAGATGCGGCGTTTTTCACGGAGCAGAGGCCACCGGGCAAATTCAGATGGAACAACGGCCCGTCGCAGAGCAGACAGCGGCAGTCACAGCAAGGTACAAACCCACTCGACAAATATGGTAAGAGAACAAAATGCGTCATTTGTCAGAGCACGTACCATTGGGCCAAAGATTGTCCTCATCGGAGAAATGAAGTAAAGCTAGCAGAAGATGAAAATGTGGAAGAGTGTAATATTACACTATTTACAAAAGTCATGACGGACTCTGAGATCTTCCTAACTGAATCACTGGGATCAGCTATCATTGACACTGCATGCACACGTACTGTTTGTGGTGAGAAGTGGCTGGACAGTTACATGAAAGACCTGAGCCAAAGCCAAATAAACGAACTGCTGCAAACTGAATTTTCAAGCTGCAGACCTTTCAGATTTGGTGATGGTCAAGTAGTACACTCTAACAGAAAGGTGAAGCTTCCCGCTAAAATCGGACTAACAAAATGTCACATTGAAACGGAAGTTGTTCCTGTTGATATTCCTTTACTGCTGAGCAAAATGTCTCTAAAGAGAGCAGGAACTGTTTTAGACATGGAGAATGACAGAGTTGTCATGTTCAAGCAACCAGTGCCTCTTGAGCTCACTAGTTCGGGACACTATTGTGTTGACATTAGAGATGGTAATACTGAAGTGGACACCAATGAAAGTGAAATCCTTGTCGTTACAGCAGATATGTCTACAAAAGAGAAGCGTAAAGTTCTCCTGAAGCTCCACAAGCAGTTTGGCCACGCCTCCGCAGACCGGCTGCAGAGGCTCATTCTCAGCTCTGGAAATACTGATAAAGACTGTCCAGTTATTCTGCAAGAGATCATCCGTGACTGTGAGGTATGTCAAAGATATAGCAGGACAAAGCCCAAGCCTGCTGTTGGTTTGCCTTTAGCCTCAGAGTACAATGAGACAGTGGCAATGGATCTACATGAGTTGGAGCCTGGCGTATGGTACCTCCACATCATCGACCACTTCACACGCTTCAGCGCTGGAAATATTGTGAGAACAAAGAAAGCCTCGGAGATTGTCAACTCCTTCATTCACTCGTGGATAAGTGTTCATGGTGCCCCCAAACGAATATACACAGACAATGGTGGCGAGTTCAACAATGAGGAGATAAGAGAGATGGCAGAAAAATTCAACATTGAGGTGAAGACTACAGCGGGATACAGTCCTTGGAGCAACGGCCTACTGGAGAGACACAACATGACACTGACTGAGATCCTCCTGAAGGTGAAAAGGGAAAACGGGTGTGGCTGGCAGACTGCTCTAGACTGGGCCCTAATGGCCAAAAACAGTATGATCAATGTGCATGGTTATAGTCCACACCAGCTTGTGTTTGGTCACAATCCCAATCTTCCCTCCGTTTTGGTTGATAAACTGCCTGCTCTAGAGGGCACTTCTATGAGTACTAGAGTAGGACAGCACCTAGCAGCATTGCATGCTTCCAGAAGAGCATTCACAGAGGTGGAATGTTCAGAAAGAATAAGAAGAGCTTTACGAAAGCAGCTCAGGCCTACAGATGAAAAGTATGAGACAGGAGACAGAGTGTACTACAAACGTGCAGACAGTACAGAGTGGAAAGGCCCTGCTGTAGTTATCGGTCAGGATGGCTCTGTAGTGTTTATCAGACATGGTGGGATTCTTGTCAGAGTACACCAGTCCAGACTAAAAAAAGTCAATGCACAGGATGAGGATAAACAGGTACTACCTGATGTTCCTGAAAATAGTAAAGAGAGTGATAATGTAATACACACGAATGTGTCAGAGTTTTCAGATGATGAAATGAGTGTTAATGGAGACGTGCAAAGCTCTGAAAACGCAGAAACAGATGATAGAGAAGACGTGAGGCAAACTAATGAGACAGAGAGTGATGCTACTAAGACAGTGGGTTCCACTGGTGTCAAACTGAGAACAGGTCAGACAGTGACATTTACAAACAGAGATGATGGTACTAAGCACACTGCCAGAGTTTTAGGCAGAGCAGGAAAAGCAAAAGGGCAATATAAAAACTGGTACAACGTGCAGTATCTTGAACCAAATGGCAGCGAGGGTCAAAAGGAAGCTTTAGACATGTCAGATGTTGATGATCTTCTCACTGAATGTGATAACACAGATGCTGATGTACTCATTACCAAAGACATCTCTTTTGATGCTGCTAAACAGCAAGAGATTGAAAACTGGCAAAATAATAATGTTTATGAAGAGGTCACAGACAAGGGTCAAAGATTTATTTCTACTAGATGGGTCTGTACGTTGAAGGAAACTTCTGATGGTATTGTTCCCAAAGCTCGCCTTGTGGCGAGAGGTTTTGAAGAAGTCAATATTCATGAATTACAAAAAGATTCTCCCACATGTGCATCAGAGTCACTCAGGCTGCTGTTAGCTGTTATTTGTCAAAACAAATGGAAAGTGAATTCTATGGATATTAAGTCTGCCTTTTTGCAGGGAATGGAACTCTCAAGAGACATTTACATTCGTCCTCCACCAGAAGCAGGCGTAGACAATGTGTTGTGGAAACTAAAGAAATGTGTGTATGGACTTGCAGACGCTTCCCTCTACTGGTACAACAAGGTCAAAGAACTCATGCTGAACAGTGGTGGTAAAATGTCACGGGTTGATCCTGCAGTGTTCTATTGGCAGAATGAGCAGTCTGAGGTGACAGGAGTACTGGCATGCCATGTGGATGATTTTTTTTGGGCAGGTTCAGAGCACTTTGTAACTAATGTCATCCCTGTACTTAAATCTGCATTTCACGTGGGTCGTGAAGAACATGGGAGTTTTTCATACGTGGGGATGGACATTGCTACTGTGGGTGGTGTAGTGCAGGTGCATCAGCACAGTTACATTGACAACTTACAACCAGTTCACTTACAGGCAGCACGTGCTGTACAGAGAGAGGCTCCACTAAACGAGAAAGAAAGAGAACAACTCAGGTCCAAAATAGGACAGATTCTGTGGGTTGCTAAACAAACTAGACCAGATGTTATGTTTGACACATGTAGCCTAGCATCCAACATTAAGAATGCTACTGTCCAGTCCATACATGAAGTGAACAAAGTGATCCGTAAACTTAAGTCAGAGAAGGTCACACTTAAGTTTCAACACTTGGGCAACAGTGATGATTTGTGTTTGGTGGTTTTCAGTGATGCTTCCCTGGGCAATCTTCCAGATGGAGGTACACAGGGAGGGGCTTTAATTGCCCTCATGGAAAAAACAGGAAAGTTCTCTCCTCTGTTTTGGCAGTCCAAGAAAATCAGACGTGTGGTAAGAAGCACGCTGGCAGGAGAAACCCTTGCCATGTCAGATGGTATTGACAATGCTATGTTCTTGGCGATGCTCTACTCTGAGCTTACCACTGGTAAAGCTGATCTTAATGCTCTTCCTCTTATTTGTGTTACTGATAACCATTCCCTGTTTGACGCTCTTAAGTCTACAAAACAGGTCACAGAGAAGAGACTAAGATTAGAAATAAGTAGTGTCAAAGAGCTCCTACATGCTAACAAAATCAAAGAAGTGCGTTGGTCAGAAGCCAAGTCACAACTTGCTGACTGTTTGACGAAGAAAGGTGCTTCCTCACTTATGCTTCTTAAAGCGCTGTATGAGGGTGTATGGAAATTGTAATATCTGAACTATTGAGCATTTATCTTGGTACATTTTTTTGTTTGTTTAAATACTTAAGCTCACTTAAATGTTACTGTGTTCTGAAAATCGTTTGTATTTGGTGACAATGTTTTATATGTCAAAGTCATCCTTTCATTTGTTTTTTTTTATTTAAAGAAGAGAGGGAGATTGTTAACTTCATGTGCACGAGAATGTGCTATCGCGGTAGTCTGCGAGAATGTGTTATCGCGGTTGTCTGCGAGAATTGATTATTGGGGCAGTCTGAAATAAGGTGTAATCGGGAGTGGATGTCAGAAAAATAAATATATGTGTTTCTGGAACTACATCGTGTCTCTGGGTGTTTTCACTGAGTTGTCGCCATGTGATTGGCTGCTTAGAAATTAAGTGTTAACGAGCAGTTGGACAGGTGTACCTAATAAAGTGGCCGGTGAGTGTATATTTAAAAGATGAGCTTTTGAAACTGCTTTTTCAATACATGTGACCAATGAGAGGCTTGCTTACATCTTGAGGTTTCTAATAATCCCTAATATTTCCAAGCAACTAATTTGAAGCCTGAGTTCTCTGAAAACCCTTACGAAAAATATGTTTATTCAAGTGTGCTATTAAAATACTTATTTTAAAATAAAAATAAGAAAGTATACTTTCAGTCTACTTTTTATATACTTTTTAAGAAATATACTTTATGTATTTCTCAGAAATATACTTACAATTGCTCTAAACTATACTTGACTTATACTGACAGAAAGATCGAAGTATATTTGGCCTACTTCTACCTATCTTTTGATCGAGATCTACTTAAAAGTATAATCAAGTATACCAAGTATACTTGGTTTGTAGTTTTGTTTAATCTATACTTTTTTCACATAGTTTTACATACCGTCTTATGAACTTAAACTGTTTGAAATTTTTGATTTATAAAGAAAATATCTTGGTTACGTATGTAACCCTCATTCCCTGAAGGGGTTTATGTTACGCCATCAGAGAGTGTTGATCACTGCTTGACCACATGACCCAATCAGTGCGACTATTGGATAACACTGGGAAAGTGCATACGAGTGTTTGGCCTGGCGTCGGGCGCTCAAAAGGGTTTGCCAAACCGGGGACTCACTGAAGCAAATAAGCGCACGTACCCAGTCCATAGGAGGGGAATGGCGCAGCAAGCCGACACCGAGCTGGGTCTCCGGTGTTTACTGGCTATGGGAAGCGAGTTCACGGGAGGATACCGGATGTGCTAGGAAGAGGCAACAGCCCTAGTGGAGTGAGCTCTCAACCCGAGTGGGCAAGGCACGCCTTGGGTTTGGTAAACCAAGGCAATGGCATCCACTATCCAGTGTGCCATCCTCTGCTCAGAGACAGCCTTTCCCTTCTGCTGGCCTTCGAAACAGACGAAGAGCTGGTCTGAGGTCCTAAAGCTCTGCATTCGGTCCACGTAGAAGCGCAAAGAGCGGATGGGACAGAGCAAAGCTAGGCCTGGGTCTGCCTCCTCCAGGGGCAGCGCATGCAGGTTCACCACTTGGTCCCTGAAGGGGATGGTGGGAACCTTGAGCACATATCCGGGCTGGGGTCTCAGGATCACGTGAGAGTTAGCTGGTCCAAATTCCAGGCATGATTCCTTGACTGAAAATGCGTGCAGGTCACCCACCCTCTTGATAGATCCAGCGCAGTCAGAAGTGCTGTCTTCATGGACAGGATTTTCAACTCTGCTGACTGTAGCAGTTCAAATGGGGCACTCTGAAGTGCGGTTAACACCTGTGAGAGATCCCAAGAGGGTACGGGGTGAGAGCGAGGAGGATTTAAACTTCTCGCACCCCTGAGGAACCTGATGACCAGGTCATGCTTACCGAGAGATTTCCCATTAACTGCATCGTGATATGCAGCCATAGCGGCAAAATACACTTTCAGGGTTGAGGGAGACAGCCTTCACTCCAAACCATCTTGCAGGAAGGAAAGCACAACTCTGATCGGGCATCTCTCGGGGTCTTCCCTGTGAGAAGAACACCATTCGATGAACAGGTTCCACTTCAAAGTATGGAGGTTCCACTTAGCCTCCCCTAAGTCCTCCATGTCCCTTCTAGAGACCAGATGTGGAGTTTCCAAAGGTCTGGGCACGGGTATCATAGGGTGCCCCGTCTCTGAGAAAGCAGGTCCTTCCTCAGAGGAATGCGCCAGGGAGGGGCGGTCTGGTAACTAGGTCCGGTTGGGCCAATATGGGGCAACTAGCAAGATCTGCTCCTCGTCCTCCCTTACTTTGCACAGTGTCTTTGCGAGGAGGCTCACTGGGGCAAACGCATACTTGCGTATGTCCCATGGCCAGCTGTGTGCCAGTGTATCTGTGCCGATGCCTCTCGGTCAGGGAAAAAAACAACTGGCAATGTGACGTGTCCGGGGCGGTAAACACTTCTACCTGTGCGGTCCCGAAGCGTCTCCATATCAGCTGGATAGCCTGGGGATGGAGTCGCCAGTCTCCCGGCTGCACGATTCAGAGGGTCTGAGATGTTAATAGCTTCTCCAAAGAAGGAGATGGCGGGCTAGTTGCCACATGCGACGGGAGCGTAGACCACCCTGATGGTTGATGTAAACAACGGTTGCAGTGTTGTTCGTACAGACTAGTACGTGCTTGCCTAGTAGCGGCGATTTGAGACAGCCCAGCGCAAGGCGTACTGCTAACAACTCAAGGCAGTTAATGTGTCAATGGAGTTGTTGGCCCGACCAGATCCCCGCAACTGCATGCCCGCTGTATGTGGTCACCCAGCTGGTGGAAGAGGCATCTATGGAGACAACGGCATGCCTGGACACTTGTTCTAGGGGAACTCCTGCCCGTAGAAACGATATTTCCGACCACGGGCTGAAGTTTTGTCAGCAGGCCAGGGTGATTGACACACGGATCGTGTGGCGTTGCCACGCCCATCTCGGGGACTCAGCCATGAAGCCAATGCTAAAGCGGCCTCATATGAAGCAATCCGAGCAGCGTTACTGCGGCTGCTGATGCCATATGCCCCAGGAACGGTCTGTGTCGAGGTAGAATTGAGACATGAAAGTACGCGTCTTTCAGGTCAATCACTGCAAACCAATCTCCGGGACGGAAGCACCTGAAGATGCGCTTTGAAAGGGAGCTTGTGAAGGGCCCAATTCAAGACTCTAAGGTCCAAGATTGGCTGTAACCAACCTCCTTTCTTGGGTACAAATCCTGTCTTCATATCGGCTGGAGGGACCGGCTCAATCACTTCGCCAGTAGGACTTCGATCTCCACCCGTAAGATAGGAGCATCGCCTGACAGCACGGAGGTGAACTTGATGCCCCAGAACTTGGGGGGAACTGAATCGCATAGTCAAGTCACCTTCATTTATATAGTGCTTTTAACAATATAGATTGTTTCAAAGCAGCTTTACAGTGATAATAGGAAATTAATGGAACAGAGATTGTTTTGGCTTTACAGCAGCTCTAGAATAAAGTTATTTTCAGCTAAAGCTACTTTTGATTAATTCACTTCCGTTGCAAAGATCATTAGTTATCAACTTAGGGGCCGCTTACACGACACCGTTCTAACATAAAACCCTTAATGCGCTCTGACCCACTCATTCGCACAACAACAGTGCCTGGTTGCTCGAGAAGACAAACCTTGAAATAGGTTCCAAGGTGCAAACCTGGATTTTTTTTAGAAAACACACACAAAAGTTATCTCTGCGCAAACTTCAAAAACGCAAACCTGTGAAAACGCTGATGGCGTGCACATGCGTATACCGCATAGCCGAGTCTGATGGTGCGGATGAGCCAGCGAGATGGGCTAGGGAGTGCTAGCCAGACACCGTGCAAGCGGGACCAAAGGGAACCACAGACGTACCCGAAGTGGGGGAAGCGAGCTGGAACACAGGGACCCAACTTAGACAGCATAGCGGCCCGAAGTGGGGTCTGAATGTGTGGTGCAACACTTACCTGGTTCCACGGCTGGCCAGAGGGTGTGGGAGATGGCTTCTTCACTGCGGCCTCGAGACATACGCTGCTGCCCACTGGCAATAAGAGAGGAGGTCGAGGGTGGCAGGGCATAGCGTCGCACACCGCCAACTGCGCTCTTTGGGACCCAAAGATATAGGAAATTGCTCTTTTGTTTAAGTTTTGGGTACCACTGGCTGTGGGTCCAGTCGCGGAACAGAAAGAAAAATGAACATAGGATTTTCCACCCGGTCCTCCCCCCCCGGGAGGGAGTGGTGCGGTCACCATCTTCCGAAGAGCGATCTCCTCCATCTTTGGGTCGCCCCTCTCAGGATCGCTTGGGCTTGCGTTTGCTGCTCGGTTTGACGAAGTTCTCCACTGCGTCGCCGAAGAGGCCGGCCTGGGAGATGGGGGAGTCCAAGAACCGATATTTATCGGTCAGGTTCAGCCAAAGATGGCGCTCCTGGACAGTAGTATACCTAAAGTGCAAAAATAATATATAAATAGTAAAGAAAACTTACAAGTATACTTGCAGTATAAAACTACTAAACAAATTGTTTACTGAGAGCATACTTCAAAGTGTACTTTCATAAACTAAAAAAAGTACAACTAGTATTAAAATATTAAACTAGAAAAAGTTCGTCGAGACAAACTTTAAGTTGGCTTGTGAAAGTTTGGACCAATAAGTTTGAAGAAGTTTAAAGAAGTTTAAAGTTTAATTAGTTTATAGTTTAGTAAGAAAGAAAGAAAGATAGATTAGTTAAAAAGAAAGAAAAAAAGATTAGTAAGAAAGAAAGAAAGATAGATTAGTTAGAAAGAAAGAAAGAAAGAAAGAAAGATAGATAGATTAGTTAGAAAGAAAGATAGATTAGTAAGAAATAAAGAAAGAAAGAAATATAGATAAGTTAGAAAGAAATATAGATAAGTTAGAAAGAAAGATAGATTAGTTAGAAAGAAAGAAAGAAAGTTAATTAAAAAGAAAGAAAGAAAGATAGATTAGGTAGAAAGAAAGATAGAAAGATAGATAGATTAGTTAGAAAGAAAGAAAGAAAGATAGATAGATTAGTTAGAAAGAAAGAAAAAAAGATTAGTTAGTTAGAAAGAAAGAAAGATATATTAGTTAGAAAAAAAGAAAGAAAAAAAGATTAGTAAGAAATAAAGAAAGATAGATTAGTTAGAAAGAAAAAAGGAAAGAAAGATAGATTAGTAAGAAAGAAAGAAAGATAAATTAGTAAGAAAGAAAAAAGATTGATTAGTAAGAAAGATAGAAAGATAGATAGCTTAGTTAGAAAGAAAGAAAAAAAGATTAGTGAGAAAGAAAGATAGATTAGTTAGAAAGAAAGAAAGAAAGAGATTAGTTAGAAAGAAAAAGAAAGATAGATTAGTTAGAAAGAAAGAAAGATAGATTAGTTAGAAAGAAAGAAAGAAAGTTAATTAAAAAGAAAGAAAGAAAGTTAATTAAAAAGAAAGAAAGAAAGATAGATTAGGTAGAAAGAAAGATAGAAAGATAGATAGATTAGTTAGAAAGAAAGAAAGAAAGATAGATAGATTAGTTAGAAAGAAAGAAAAAAAGATTAGTTAGAAAGAAAGAAAGAAAGATAGATTAGTTAGAAAAAAAGAAAGAAAAAAGATTAGTAAGAAAGAAAGAAAGATAGATTAGTTAGAAAGAAAAAAGGAAAGAAAGATAGATTAGTAAGAAAGAAAGAAAGAAAGATAAATTAGTAAGAAAGAAAGAAAGATTGATTAGTAAGAAAGATAGAAAGATAGATAGATTAGTTAGAAAGAAAGAAAGAAAAAAAGATTAGTGAGAAAGATAGATTAGTTATAAAGAAAGAAAGAAAGAGATTAGTTAGAAAGAAAAAGAAAGATAGATTAGTTAGAAAGAAAGAAAGATAGATTAGTTAGAAAGAAAGAAAGAAAGAAAGAAAGTTAATTAAAAAGAAAGAAAGAAAGATAGATTAGGTAGAAAGAAAGATAGAAAGATAGATAGATTAGTTAGAAAGAAAGAAAGAAAGTTAATTAAAAAGAAAGAAAGAAAGATTAGTTAGAAAGATAGATTAGTTAGAAAGAAAGAAAGAAAAAAGATTAGTAAGAAAGAAAGATAGATTAGTTAGAAAGAAAGAAAGAATGAAAGAAAGAAAGAAAGAAAGAAATATAGATAAGTTAGAAAGAAAGAAAGATAGATTAGTTAGAAAGAAAGAAAAAAAGATTAGTTAGAAAGAAAGAAAAAAAGATAGATTAGTTAGAAAAAAAGAAAGAAAAAAAGATTAGTAAGAAAGAAAGAAAGATAGATTAGTTAGAAAGAAAAAAGGAAAGAAAGAAAGATTAGTAAGAAAGAAAGAAAGAAAGATAGATTAGTGAGAAAGATAGATTAGTTAGAAAGAAAGAAAGAAAAAAAGATTAGTGAGAAAGAAAGATAGATTAGTTAGAAAGAAAGAAAGAAAGAGATTAGTTAGAAAGAAAAAGAAAGATAGATTAGTTAGAAAGAAAAAAGGAAAGAAAGATAGATTAGTAAGAAAGAAAGAAAGATAAATTAGTAAGAAAGAAAGAAAGATTGATTAGTAAGAAAGATAGAAAGATAGATAGATTAGTTAGAAAGAAAGAAAGAAAAAAAGATTAGTGAGAAAGAAAGATAGATTAGTTAGAAAGAAAGAAAGAAAGAAAGTTAATTAAAAAGAAAGAAAGAAAGATAGATTAGGTAGAAAGAAAGATAGAAAGATAGATAGATTAGTTAGAAAGAAAGAAAGAAAGTTAATTAAAAAGAAAGAAAGATTAGTTAGAAAGATAGATTAGTTAGAAAGAAAGAAAGAAAAAAAGATTAGTAAGAAAGAAAGATAGATTAGTTAGAAAGAAAGAAAGAATGAAAGAAAGAATGAAAGAAAGTAAGAAAGAAAGAAAGAAATATAGATAAGTTAGAAAGAAAGAAAGATAGATTAGTTAGAAAGAAAGAAAAAAAGATTAGTTAGAAAGAAAGAAAGATAGATTAGTTAGAAAGAAAGAAAAAAAGATTAGTTAGAAAGAAAGAAAGAAAGATAGATTAGTTAGAAAAAAAGAAAGAAAAAAAGATTAGTAAGAAAGAAAGAAAGATAGATTAGTTAGAAAGAAAAAAGGAAAGAAAGATAGATTAGTAAGAAAGAAAGAAAGAAAGATAGATTAGTGAGAAAGATAGATTAGTTAGAAAGAAAGAAAGAAAAAAGATTAGTGAGAAAGAAAGATAGATTAGTTAGAAAGAAAGAAAGAAAGAGATTAGTTAGAAAGAAAAAGAAAGAGATTAGTTAGAAAGAAAGAAAGATAGATAGTTTAGTTAGAAAGAAAGAAAAATAGATTTGTTAGAATAAAAGATAGATTAGTTAAAAAGAAAGAAAGATAGATAGATTAGTTAGAAAGAAAAAAGATAGATTAGTTAGAAAGAAAGAAAGAGATTTGTTAGAATGAAGGAAAGATAGATTAGTTAGAAAGAAAGATAGATAGATTAGTTAGAAAGAAAGATAGATTAGTCAAAACGAAAAGATGGATTAGTTAGAAAGAAAGAAAAATAGATTTGTTAGAATAAAAGATAGATTAGTTAAAAAGAAAGAAAGATAGATAGATTAGTTAGAAAGAAAGTTAGATTAGTTAGAAAGAAAGAAAGATAGATTAGAAAGAAAGATAGATAGATAGATTAGTTAGAAAGAAAGATAAATAGATTAGTTAGAAAGAAAGAAAGAAAGATAGATTAGTTAGTTAGAAAGAAAGTTAGATTAGTTAGAAAGAAAGATAGATTAGTTAGAATGAAAGAAAGATAGAGTAGTTAGAAAGAAAGAAAGATAGATTAGTTAGAAAGAAAGATAGATAAGTTAGAAAGAAAGATAGATAGATTAGTTAGAAAGAAAGATAGATTAGTTAGAAAGAAAGATAGATTAGTTAGAATGAAAGAAAGATAGAGTAGTTAGAAAGAAAGAAAGATAGATTAGTTAGAAAGAAAGATAGATTAGTTAGAATGAAAGAAAGATAGAGTAGTTAGAAAAAAGAAAGATAGATTAGTTAGCAAGAAAGATAGATTAGTTAGAATGAAAGAAAGATAGAGTAGTTAGAAAGAAAGAAAGATTAGTTAGAAAGAAAGATAGATTAGTTAGAAAGAAAGATAGATAGATTAGTTAGAAAGAAAGATAGATTAGTTAGAATGAAAGAAAGATAGAGTAGTTAGAAAGAAAGAAAGATTAGTTAGAAAGAAAGATAGATTAGTTAGAAAGAAAGATAGATAGATTAGTTAGAAAGAAAGATAGATTAGTTAGAATGAAAGAAAGATAGAGTAGTTAGAAAGAAAGAAAGATAGATTAGTTAGAAAGAAAGTTCGATTAGTTAGAAAGAAAGAAAGATAGATAGATAGATAGATTAGTTAGAAAGAAAGATAAATAGATTTGTTAGAAAGAAAGAAAGAAAGATAGATTAGTTAGTTAGAAAGAAAGTTAGATTAGTTAGAAAGAAAGATAGATTAGTTAGAATGAAAGAAAGATAGAGTAGTTAGAAAGAAAGAAAGATAGATTAGTTAGAAAGAAAGATAGATAAGTTAGAAAGAAAGATATATAGATTAGTTAGAAAGAAAGATAGATTAGTTAGAAAGAAAGTTAGATTAGTTAGAAAGAAAGATAGATTAGTTAGAATGAAAGAAAGATAGAGTAGTTAGAAAGAAAGAAAGATAGATTAGTTAGAAAGAAAGATAAAGTTAGAAAGAAAGATATATAGATTAGTTAGAAAGAAAGATAGATTAGTTAGAAAGAAAGTTAGATTAGTTAGAAAGAAAGATAGATTAGTTAGAATGAAAGAAAGATAGAGTAGTTAGAAAGAAAGAAAGATAGATTAGTTAGAAAGAAAGATAGATAAGTTAGAAAGAAAGATATATAGATTAGTTAGAAAGAAAGATAGATTAGTTAGAAAGAAAGATAGATTAGTTAGAATGAAAGAAAGATAGAGTAGTTAGTAAGAAAGAAAGATTAGTTAGAAAGAAAGAAAGATTAGTTAGAAAGAAAGAAAGATTAGTTAGAAAGAAAGATAGATTAGTTAGAAAGAAAGATAGATAGATTAGTTAGAAAGAAAGATAGATTAGTTAGAATGAAAGAAAGATAGAGTAGTTAGAAAGAAAGATAGATTAGTTAGAAAGAAAGTTCGATTAGTTAGAAAGAAAGAAAGATAGATAGATAGATAGATAGATTAGTTAGAAAGAAAGATAAATAGATTTGTTAGAAAGAAAGAAAGAAAGATAGATTAGTTAGTTAGAAAGAAAGTTAGATTAGTTAGAAAGAAAGATAGATTAGTTAGAATGAAAGAAAGATAGAGTAGTTAGAAAGAAAGAAAGATAGATTAGTTAGAAAGAAAGATAGATAAGTTAGAAAGAAAGATATATAGATTAGTTAGAAAGAAAGATAGATTAGTTAGAAAGAAAGTTAGATTAGTTAGAAAGAAAGATAGATTAGTTAGAATGAAAGAAAGATAGAGTAGTTAGAAAGAAAGAAAGATAGATTAGTTAGAAAGAAAGATAGATAAGTTAGAAAGAAAGATATATAGATTAGTTAGAAAGAAAGATAGATTAGTTAGAAAGAAAGTTAGATTAGTTAGAAAGAAAGATAGATTAGTTAGAATGAAAGAAAGATAGAGTAGTTAGAAAGAAAGAAAGATAGATTAGTTAGAAAGAAAGATAGATAAGTTAGAAAGAAAGATATATAGATTAGTTAGAAAGAAAGATAGATTAGTTAGAATGAAAGAAAGATAGAGTAGTTAGTAAGAAAGAAAGATTAGTTATAAAGAAAGATAGATTAGTTAGAAAGAAAGATAGATTAGTTAGAAAGAAAGATAGATTAGTTAGAATGAAAGAAAAAATAGATTAGTTAGAAAGAAAAATAGATTTGTTAGAATAAAAGATAGATTAGTTAAAAAGAAAGAAAGATAGATAGATTAGTTAGAAAGAAAGTTAGATTAGTTAGAAAGAAAGAAAGATAGATTAGAAAGAAAGATAGATAGATAGATTAGTTAGAAAGAAAGATAAATAGATTAGTTAGAAAGAAAGAAAGAAAGATAGATTAGTTAGTTAGAAAGAAAGTTAGATTAGTTAGAAAGAAAGATAGATTAGTTAGAATGAAAGAAAGATAGAGTAGTTAGAAAGAAAGAAAGATAGATTAGTTAGAAAGAAAGATAGATAAGTTAGAAAGAAAGATAGATAGATTAGTTAGAAAGAAAGATAGATTAGTTAGAAAGAAAGATAGATTAGTTAGAATGAAAGAAAGATAGAGTAGTTAGAAAGAAAGAAAGATAGATTAGTTAGAAAGAAAGATAGATTAGTTAGAATGAAAGAAAGATAGAGTAGTTAGAAAAAAGAAAGATAGATTAGTTAGCAAGAAAGATAGATTAGTTAGAATGAAAGAAAGATAGAGTAGTTAGAAAGAAAGAAAGATTAGTTAGAAAGAAAGATAGATTAGTTAGAAAGAAAGATAGATAGATTAGTTAGAAAGAAAGATAGATTAGTTAGAATGAAAGAAAGATAGAGTAGTTAGAAAGAAAGAAAGATTAGTTAGAAAGAAAGATAGATTAGTTAGAAAGAAAGATAGATAGATTAGTTAGAAAGAAAGATAGATTAGTTAGAATGAAAGAAAGATAGAGTAGTTAGAAAGAAAGAAAGATAGATTAGTTAGAAAGAAAGATAGATTAGTTAGAATGAAAGAAAGATAGAGTAGTTAGAAAGAAAGAAAGATAGATTAGTTAGAAAGAAAGATAGATAAGTTAGAAAGAAAGATATATAGATTAGTTAGAAAGAAAGATAGATTAGTTAGAAAGAAAGATAGATTAGTTAGAAAGAAAGATAGATTAGTTAGAAAGAAAGATAGATTAGTTAGAATGAAAGAAAGATAGAGTAGTTAGTAAGAAAGAAAGATTAGTTAGAAAGAAAGATAGATTAGTTAGAAAGAAAGATAGATTAGTTAGAAAGAAAGATAGATTAGTTAGAAAGAAAGATAGATTAGTTAGAATGAAAGAAAGAGAGTAGTTAGAAAGAAAGAAAGATAGATTAGTTAGAAAGAAAGATAGATTAGTTAGAATGAAAGAAAGATAGAGTAGTTAGAAAGAAAAAAGATAGATCAGTTAGAAAGAAAGAAAGATAGATTAGTTAGAAAGAAAAAAGATAGATTAGTTAGAATGAAAGAAAAAATAGATTAGTTAGAAAGAAAGAAAAATAGATTTGTTAGAATAAAAGATAGATTAGTTAAAAAGAAAGAAAGATAGATAGATTAGTTAGAAAGAAAGTTAGATTAGTTAGAAAGAAAGAAAGATAGATTAGAAAGAAAGATAGATAGATAAGTTAGAAAGAAAGATAAATAGATTAGTTAGAAAGAAAGAAAGAAAGATAGATTAGTTAGTTAGAAAGAAAGTTAGATTAGTTAGAAAGAAAGATAGATTAGTTAGAATGAAAGAAAGATAGAGTAGTTAGAAAGAAAGAAAGATAGATTAGTTAGAAAGAAAGATAGATAAGTTAGAAAGAAAGATAGATAGATTAGTTAGAAAGAAAGATAGATTAGTTAGAAAGAAAGAAAGATAGATTAGTTAGAATGAAAGAAAGATAGAGTAGTTAGAAAGAAAGAAAGATTAGTTAGAAAGAAAGATAGATTAGTTAGAAAGAAAGATAGATAGATTAGTTAGAAAGAAAGATAGATTAGTTAGAATGAAAGAAAGATAGAGTAGTTAGAAAGAAAGAAAGATAGATTAGTTAGAAAGAAAGTTCGATTAGTTAGAAAGAAAGAAAGATAGATAGATAGATAGATTAGTTAGAAAGAAAGATAAATAGATTTGTTAGAAAGAAAGAAAGAAAGATTAGTTAGAATGAAAGAAAGATAGAGTAGTTAGAAAGAAAAAAGATAGATCAGTTAGAAAGAAAGATAGATTAGTTAGAAAGAAAAAAGATAGATTAGTTAGAATGAAAGAAAAAATAGATTAGTTAGAAAGAAAGAAAGAAAGAGATGTATAGATAGAAAGAGAGATAGATAGTTGAAAGAGATAGATAGATAGATAGATAGATAGATAGATAGATAGATAGATAGATAGATAGATAGATAGATAGATAGATAGATAGATAGATAGATAAGTTTATTAGTACATATAGAATGGTAGTTTAATTGAGTCTAGGGCTTCAGGGAGTTTAGATTTGAGTTTATTTGGTGTCCACTGCTGGGCCACCGTAGTCTTGGCTCAATTTGAACTGTTGCAATGAAAGTCAATGGGATTTTTATGATTTTTCATATTAATTTTTAAGAAATCTGAAAGTCAAATCAGTTTGAAAAGATATAGCACGCCGAGTCAGAACAGTCTGAAGGTCTGACCCGAGTTTGGAGTTTGTAGAGTTAAAGCTCTAGGACGAGTTAGAGTCAGAATTTTTTGGGTAAGAAAAATAAGAAGAAGAAGAAGAAGAATAATAACTAGAAAAAGTTCGTCGAGACAAACTTTAAGTTGGCTTGTGAAAGTTTGGACCAATAAGTTTGAAGAAGTTTAAAGAAGTTTAAAGTTTAATTAGTTTATAGTTTAGTAAGAAAGAAAGAAAGATAGATTAGTTAGAAAGAAAGAAAAAAAGATTAGTAAGAAAGAAAGAAAGATAGATTAGTTAGAAAGAAAGAAAGAAAGAAAGATAGATTAGTTAGAAAGAAAGATAGATTAGTAAAAAAGAAAGAAAGAAAGAAATATAGATAAGTTAGAAAGAAAGAAAGAAAAAAAGATTAGTTAGAAAGAAAGAAAGAAAGATAGATTAGTTAGAAAAAAGAAAGAAAAAAAGATTAGTAAGAAAGAAAGAAAGATAGATTAGTTAGAAAGAAAGAAAGAAAGAGATTAGTTAGAAAGAAAGATAGATTAGTAAGAAAGAAAGAAAGAAAGAAATATAGATAAGTTAGAAAGAAAGAAAGATAGATTAGTTAGAAAGAAAGAAAGAAAAAAAGATTAGTAAGAAAGAAAGAAAGAAAGATAAATTAGTAAGAAAGAAAGAAAGATTGATTAGTAAGAAAGATAGAAAGATAGAAAGATTAGTTAGAAAGAAAGAAAAAAAGATTAGTGAGAAAGAAAGAAAGAAAGAAAGATAGATTAGTTAGAAAGAAAGAAAGAAAGAAAGATTAGTTAGAAAGAAAAAAGGAAAGAAAGATAGATTAGTAAGAAAGAAAGAAAGAAAGATAAATTAGTAAGAAAGAAAGAAAGATTGATTAGTAAGAAAGATAGAAAGATAGATAGATTAGTTAGAAAGAAAGAAAGAAAAAGAGATTAGTGAGAAAGAAAGATAGATTAGTTAGAAAGAAATAAAGAACGATAGATTAGTTAGAAATAAAGATAGATAGATTAGAAAGAAAGAAAGAAAGAAAGAAAGAAAGAAAGAAAGAAAGAAAGTTAATTAAAAAGAAAGAAAGAAAGATAGATTAGGTAGAAAGAAAGATAGAAAGATAGATAGATTAGTTAGAAAGAAAGAAAGAAAGTTAATTAAAGAGAAAGAAAGAAAGATTAGTTAGAAAGATAGATTAGTTAGAAAGAAAGAAAGAAAAAAAGATTAGTAAGAAAGAAAGATAGATTAGTTAGAAAGAAAGAAAGAAAGAAAGAAAGAAAGAAAGAAAGAGAAAGAAAGAAATATAGATAAGTTAGAAAGAAAGAAAGATAGATTAGTTAGAAAGAAAGAAAGATGGATTAGTTAGAAAGAAAGAAAAAAGATTAGTTAGAAAGAAAGAAAGAAAGAAAGATAGATTAGTTAGAAAGAAAGAAAGAAAGAAAGAGATTAGTTAGAAAGAAAAAGAAAGATAGATTAGTTAGAAAGAAAGAAAGATAGATTAGTTAGAAAGTAAGAAAGAAAGAAAGAAAGTTAATTAAAAAGAAAGAAAGAAAGATTAGTTAGAAAGATGGATTAGTTAGAAAGAAAGAAAGAAAAAAAGATTAGTAAGAAAGAAAGAAAGAAAGAAAGATAGATTAGTTAGAAAGAAAGAAAAAAAGATTAGTTAGAAAGAAAGAAACAGATTAGTTAGAAAAAAGAAAGAAAAAAAGATTAGTAAGAAAGAAAGATAGATTAGTTAGAAAGAAAAAAGGAAAGAAAGATAGATTAGTAAGAAAGAAAGAAAGAAAAAAAGATTAGTGAGAAAGAAAGATAGATTAGTTAGAAAGAAAGAAAGATAAATTAGTTAGAAAGAAAGAAAGAAAGAAAGAAAGTTGATTAAAAAGAAAGAAAGAAAGATAGATTAGGTAGAAAGAAAGATAGAAAGATAGATAGATTAGTTAGAAAGAAAGAAAGAAAGTTAATTAAAAAGAAAGAAAGAAATATTAGTTAGAAAGATAGATTAGTTAGAAAGAAAGAAAGAAAAAGATTAGTAAGAAAGAAAGATAGATTAGTTAGAAAAAAAGAAAGAAAGAAAGAAAGAGAAAGAAAGAAAGAAATATAGATAAGTTAGAAAGAAAGAAAGATAGATTAGTTAGAAAGAAAGAAAGATAGATTAGTTAGAAAGAAAGAAAGATGGATTAGTTAGAAAGAAAGAAAAAAGATTAGTTAGAAAGAAAGAAAGAAAGATAGATTAGTTAGAAAGAAAAAAGGAAAGAAAGATAGATTAGTAAGAAAGATAGATTAGTTAGAGAGAAAGAAAGATGGATTAGTTAGAAAGAAAGAAAAAAGATTAGTAAGAAAGAAAGAAAGATAGATTAGTTAGAAAGAAAAAAGGAAAGAAAGATAGATTAGTTAGAAAGAAAAAGAAAGATAGATTAGTTAGAAAGAAAGATAGATTAGTTAGAAAGAAATAAATAAATAAAGTTAATTAAAAAGAAAGAAAGAAAGAAAGATAGATAGATTAGTTAGAAAGAAAGAAAGAAAAAAAGATTAGTAAGAAAGAAAGAAAGATTAGTTAGAAAGAAAGAAAGATAGATTAGTTACAAAGAAAAAGAAAGATAGATTAGTTAGAAAGAAAGAAAGATAGATTGGTTAGAAAGAAAGAAAGAAAGAAAGTTAATTAAAAAGAAAGAAAGAAAGAAAGATTAGTTAGAAAGATAGATTAGTTAGAAAGAAAGAAAGAAAAAAATATTAGTAAGAAAGAAAGATAGATTAGTTAGAAAGAAAGAAAGAAAGATAGATTAGTAAGAAAGAAAGATTAGTTAGAAAGAAAGAAAGATAGATTAGTTAGAAAGAAAAAGAAAGATAGATCAGTTAGAAAGAAAGAAAGATAGATTAGTTAGAAAGAAAGAAAGAAAGAAAGTTAATTAAAAAGAAAGAAAGAAAGTAAGATAGATTAGTTAGAAAGAAAGAAAGATAGATTAGAAAGAAAGAAAGATAGATTAGTTAGAAAGAAAGATAAATTAGTTAGAAAGAAAGATAAATTAGTTAGAAAGAAAGATAGATTAGTTAAAAAACAAAGAAAGAGATTTGTTAGAAAGAAAGATAGATTAGTTAGAAAGATAGATTAGTTAGAAAGAAAGATAGATTAGTTAGAAAGAAAGATAACTTAGTTAGAAATAAAGAAAGATAGATTATTTAAAAAACAAAGAAAGATGGATTTGATAGAAAGAAAGATAGATTAGCTAGAAAGATAGATTAGTTAGAAAAAAAGAAAGATAGATTAGTTAGAAAGAAAGAAAGATAAATTAGTTAGAAAGTAAGATAGATTAATTAGAAAGAAAGATAGATTAGTTAGAAAGAAAGAAAGATAGATTAGTTAGAAAGATAGATAGATAAGTTAGAAAGAAAGAAAGAAAAATTAGTTAGAAAGAAAGAAAGATAGATTGGTTAGAAAGAAAGAAAGATTAGTTAGAAAGAAAGATAGATAGATTAGTTAGAAAGAAAAAAGATAGATTAGTTAGAAAGAAAGAAAGTAAGAAAGAAAGAAAGAAAGATTGGTTAGAAAGAAAGATAGATTAGTTAGAAAGATAGAAAGAAAGATAGATTAGTTAGAAAGAAAGAAACATAGATTAGTTAGAAAGAAAGAAAGAAAGATAGATTAGTTAGAAAGAAAGAAAGATTAGTTAGTTAGAAAGAAAGAAAGATAGATTAGTTAGAAAGAAAGATAGATTAGTTAGAAAGATAGATAGATAGATAGATTAGTTAGAAAGAAAGAAAGATAGATTAGTTAGAAAGAAAGATAGATAGATTAGTTAGAAAGAAAGATAGATTAGTTAGAAAGAAAGATAGATTAGTTAGAAAGATAGATAGATAGATAGATTAGTTAGAAAGAAAGAAAGATAGATTAGTTAGAAAGAAAGATAGATAGATTAGTTAGAAAGAAAGATAGATTAGTTAGAAAGAAAGAAAGATAGATTAGTTAGAAAGAATGAAAAAAGAAAGAAAGAAAGAAAGATTGGTTAGAAAGAAAGATAGATTAGTTAGTAAGAAAGATATAAAGAAAGATGGATTAGTTAGAAAGAAAGAAACATAGATTAGTTAGAAAGAAAGAAAGAAAGATATTAGTTAGAAAGACTAGTTAGTTAGAAAGAAAGAGATAGATTAGTTAGAAAGAAAGATAGATAGATAGATAGATAGATTAGTTAGAAAGAAAGAAAGATAGATTAGTTAGAAAGAAAGAAAGATATATTAGTTAGAAAGAAAGATAGATAGATTAGTTAGAAAAAAAAGATAGATTAGTTAGAAAGAAAGAAAGATAGATTAGTTAGAAAGAAAGATAGATAGATTAGTTAGAAAGAAAGAAAGATTAGTTAGAAAG